>CAUYLG010048016.1:0-10464 GCA_963573385.1 Cacajao melanocephalus | reverse complement strand
GAGTTGCTAGCATTAAGAGTAACCAGTAAGTGGAGGTAATTGTCCAACTATCTAAGTACCAGATCTTTAGAGTATCTTGAACATAATTTCAGTTCTATGGAACTGATAATATACTTTCTGAACTTCCTGATTTTTATATGTGTATATATATATGTATAAAACTATGTATATATATATATATATATATAACTATATATATGTATTTATATATATACACAGATATATATATACTATAACTAAGGTCATAGCATTTGAGTTAATTTGCATATTTCCATTTTTTAATGAAGTAAAGATTCAAAATAATAGATATATAAAACTACTGATTTTTAAAAGTCCTTATGTAACAATACGTAGAATAGAAAATATTTATAAATGTTTAACTTTATTTTTGATTAGAAAAAATATAACATTTGAATGACTCATATTTAGTACATTTAATTTCAGATGGCTTTCCTTTTAATTTTATTACCTGTACACTTTTGAAAGAGTCATAGAATCCCAACCAAATAAGCAGAATTACACAAAAGCACTTTTAAAAAATCAAATCTATTAACACAAAGCTCCTTCCTTTAGCTTCCAAATAATCTATATGGTTGTAGAATACACAGATAATCTTAAAAATAATAAGTTTTATTTATTTTTTTTTAAAAAACCATATGTATGGATATAGTTTTCTTCAAGGGTTTCTGAGGACTTTTTTGTTTCCAACTTACCTAACTTTGAAATCTCTTTTAATTCCACTGAAATCCAAAACTCCTAGATCTCACAAGAGTAAATGATATAATTAAATCAATAATACAACTGTCTCAAGGTCATTTAAATCAGTTAGATTACAGATTAGGAAGCCTTTTATACAGGAAAAAAAAAGAACATATGTACAGAAAATGGGCAAATTATTTTCCCCCTTTGCTGCAGTCTTGGAAATTTTATCATACCAAAAGTTTTAAATTTTAAATAGCAATTAAATAAGCCAGAATAAAATATCCAAAGCTATTGAACTATACTGTTTGATGGTTTAAAAATAATATGTACTTAAGAAGGAAAAAGGAGTTGAAATTAAATGCACATTGAATAATACTATTCATACCAGTATGAAATGCAAAGATATTTCATTATTCATTTCATCTGGAATGAATAATGAAAATTAAGTTCATTTGATGAATGTAAAAGAAATGACCATTCAGATCTGTTTTTAAATTCCCCTATGCATTTTTAAAAGTTATATATTTGAGACATTTTTAATTCATAATTTTAAATTACTTTCTAACACTGAAGGACAGTTTAAAGGAAAAAGGATAAGAATAACAAGTTCTATCTTCATTTTAAGAAATGTATTGTTTTGTTTTTCATGAGGCACAGGAATTCTGTAATTAATAGCACAATTCACAAGAAATGGTCCCCTGCTAGTGTAAAATTCTTGCCATGGTAAGTGTTCTTTACTTTTCCCCCCAAAATAAGAGAGGTTTTATAAGCTGCCAAAAGATAACTATAAAAAGAGATACATAAAAAATAATCTCGAAATGTAGAATTCACACATGACTTTTTGTTTCCTCTTGTGGACCTCACCATTCAGAGGTTCTCATCAGTAAGCACTCAAAGCTACCATCAGCATTGCCTGAGCATAATGTGAAACATTAAGTTCTGGCAATGGCGTTAATGATAATTCACGGCAGGGCAAGACAACTTCTTTTTCACAAGTTAATCAAACTTTGGTGGTCTTTGTATCTTTTTGGTTAAAACTGGTATTTCTATCCCTTTTAATGGTATATGAAAAATCTTTAAATGACACGAAGAATAGTATTAACACTGAGTGTAAGGGAAACAATAAAACCTAATCTACATGAGGTTGAGCTCCATTTTTTTACAAGCAGCATTTTTTACTAAAGAAAAACAGTTATTCAACCTATGTATCTTAAAAAAAAAAACAGAGTTGAATTAAATTTTTGATGTTTCAAGTCTAACGTTTGTCTAATATGTGCAACACTTATTATCAAAGATTATTTTTTAAATTAATACATAGTATTTTATACATTTATGGGGCATATGTATTTATTATACACACAAGATGTTTGATGATTAGGTCGGGTATTTGCAGTATCCATCACCCGGACTACGTATCATTTCTATGAATTGAGAACAATTCAAGTCCTCTCTCCTAGCCACTTTGAAATATATAATACATCATTGCTAACTATAGTCACTGTACTCTGCTATGAACATTAGAACTTCTATCTTCTATCTAAGTCTGTTTGTACCAATTAACCAACCTCTCTTTATTCCCACATCCCAACCATACACTATTCCTAGCCACTGTTATCTGATTCTATACCACACCACTGTGAGATCAACTTTTTTAGCTCCTACATGAATGAGAACATGTAATATTTGTCTTTCTGTGCCTGGCTTATTTAACCTAACACAATGACTTCCAATTGCATCTGCACTGCTGCAAATGACAGGATATCTTTCTTTTTTAATGGCTGAATAGTATTCCATTGTGTCTGTACATGTTTTCTTTATTCATTTGTCCAATGATGAACACTTAGGTTGATTGTGAATCATACTGCAATAAACATGTCAATGCAGGTAAGCCTTTGATGTACTAATTTCTTTTCCTTTGTATAAATGCTCAGTAGTGGAATTGCTAAATCATGTGGCAGTTCTATTTTAAGTGTTTTGAGAAGTCTCCATACTGTTTCCCATAATGGTTGTACCAATTTATATCCACACTAATTGCATATAAGAGTTTTCTTTACATCCTCACTAGCATCTGTTATTTGTTGTCTTACTGATAAAAGCCATTCTAACTAGGGTAATATAATACCTCATTGTCGTTTGGTTTGCATTTCCTAGATGATCAACAATGTGGAGCATTTTTCATATACCTGTCGGACATGTTCATGTCTTTTGTAAATAAATGTCTTTCCATGTCCTTGGCCCACTTTTTAATGGAATAATTTAATTTTGTATGTTGAGTTGTTCGAGTTTCTTGCATATTCTAGATATTAGCCTCTTGTCAGATGAATAATTGGCAAATATTTTCTCCCATTCAACAAGTTGTTTTCTCATTCTGTTGCTTGTTTCCTATGCTGTGCAGAAGTTTCTTAATTTAATATAATCCCATGTGTCTATTTTTGGTTTTGAGCTTTTGGGGTATTACCCATTAAACTCTATCACATTCTGTCCCACATGGTTTTCACTGGGGACCTCACCATGATTCCTCCTCACAGGTGAAATACTCCCAACCAACTCCTGCACACTTCTGCATAGATGAAACTTTCACAGCCTCTCAGCTCCTTGAACACCACTTTCCAGTGAATTCATCCTCTACTCCACCTCTGGTCATGCTCTGGACCTTTATGCCATCCCAAATTACTAATTTCTATATCCTGCTTGGGTTTTCCTGATGACACTTTTCTTTTTCACCATACCTTATTCTTCACATAGTAGTCAGAGAAATTTTTTTAAAATAGTTCATGTCTTGCTGCTCCCCTGCTCAAACCACTCTAATATCTTCCAAACACATTGAAGACACAATTTAGTATCCTTACCAAGGAACGCAGGCGATGCATTACCTGATTCTTAGTTGTTTCTCCAAATCTTCATCCCCCACATACTCTAAACGCTTTCCAGGTGCACTGGCTTCCTTGCTTTTCCTCAGTCTCACTAAGCACTTCCGTCTCCAGGCCTGTGTCTCAGCTGATCCACTGACTGAAATTCTCTTGCCTTGTTCTGTCACTTTGTTTGGTCCAGGCTCAAATAACACCTCACAAGAAGAACCTCTAAATTAGCATTTCAGTGTTTCTGTGGCTTCTTAATCTGCTTTATTATCTTCCTGTTGTTGCTATAAAACATTATCTTTTTTGTATATGTAGGTATTATATGTTAGCTTTACATAAAGGTAAGCCTCCTAGGCATCAGGGGTTTTAGTTCTTTGGTTCACTGGTCTATTTTTAGCACTGAGTCTAACTAGAAATTTTAAAATGTGAATGTAAGAAAAATAAAAAAAAGAAAGAATTGTGCTGTGATTAGGCTTTGAGTCCCCACTCAAATCTCATATTGAATTGGAACCTCCATAATCCTCATAATCTCCATGTGTTAAGGGAGAGACCAGGTAGAGGTCACTGAATCATGGGGGTGGTTTCTCCCATGCTCTTCTCATGATAGGTAAGTTCTCACGAGATCTGAAGAAGATGCCTTGTTTCCTCTTTGCCTTCTGCCATGATTGTAATTTTCCTGAGGCCTCCCCAGTCATGCCAAACTGTGAGTCAATTAAACTTCTTTTCTTTATAAATTACCAGTCTTGGGCAGTTCTTTATAACAGTATAAAAATGGACTAATGCACTTGTTCCCTCAAAACACCTCTCCTTTTTCTGCAGCTTACTTTACAACTCTTTCCCTAAGACCAGTTGTCAGTCACATCAGAAATTCAATACAGAAGCTTGCCATATTCATAGTTCCTTCTGTACACAGCTAGATTCATAGAACCTCATTTCAGTAGCACTGCTGCAAATACCACAGTCTCCTTGTACTGTGTTCAAGGTGAAACCTAATCTTGGACTGACTTTATAATCTGCTTTCTCCATGACTATACCCACGCATTTCCTTGCTACTGCAGAGAATAAGAAAGTACAGCAAATGCCACTCTTTTAAATATTCAGAGAATAGAACTAGCTGAACTTGGTGAAAGATAAACTACGAGATGATGGAAGCATAAAGGATGTCGGCATTCTGACTTATGTGACACTTCCCAAAATACAGGGAATGGAAATGGATCAGGTTTAGAGTAGGAGGAATTTGCAAATTTCAGTTTGGCCATGTGAATTTTTGGTTTCATTTGTGAGAAATTCCATTGGTACTACTAAAAGGGTATTTGATTACCTTGAATTGGATATGTAAATGTAGAAAATTAATCTATGGATGGCTATTAATGATGGGGTTATATATAAGATTGTATAGTGAGAGGACAGAGTAAGAAGGAAATATGGTCCAAGAGCCTTGAGGTTCCTTGAGGTCCCAATAGGTAAGGACTGCAAAGGAGGCAGAGGTGAAAATGAGGAAAATTACTCAGAAGCCAGTGTAAATAATAGCTTCAAAGACATGCACTGAACAACAGTATCATATGCTGCTGAGAGGTCGAGTAAGATGAGAATTGGAATAGTTCTCTTGAATTAAATGACATAGATGTCATTGATGTCCTCAGAAGGAGCCCTTTCAGGAAATGGTGAGGGGAGACACCAGAATGCTTTGGGTTAAAGACAGTGAAAAGTGATACAATCTTGGGAACAAATGCTGGGCACAGACAAGAAGATAATTTCCAGGATCCAAATCAGAGGTAGATTTATTGACTTTAGGTTAAAAGAGAGATACCTCTCATATTGCAATCTGAGAAGGAAAGAGGCTTTGTGCAGATGTAGGTAGATTTGCAGGTTTGATAGCTGGACAATAAAGGAGTTCCTGTCTACTGATTTTAGTTTTCAAGGAAAAAGAACAATCCTAGTTTTTAAGAGAATGTAAAGAGTATTTACTAGTCACGGAGAGTAGAGAGTGGGAGAGTGTAAAAGTCAGTTGAGGAGAGGTTCACCGAAGGACTACAGTGCAGAGTTGACAGCCCATTTCTCCAGTTGGGTCCCACCCATCCATCTTCACTGCTATCAGTCTGATTCAAGCACCATATCTTGCCAGAACTACAGCAATAGACTAGTCTCTTGGAAGTATCTTGGTAATTTATTCTATGCAGTATAGCCAGGGAGATAATAGTGCAAAACACAAATCTGATATTCATGTTATTTTATATTTAAATTTATATTTTATATTTAAAACCCTTAATAGCTTCTTACTGCTAAGACCAAAATCTTAACATATGTAACGTGATCATAAAATGTATCATCCAAACCAAGAAATGTTTGAGATTAGCAGGAAGCACTACCAGTATTTGAGATGGGAAAACTAATGTAAACCCATACAACCCTGGACAAAATGGAATTGATTATAAACCTATGTATTAGATCTTACTTGGTTTGAACATCTTTAGTCTTCCATCACATCGCATTATCCTAAGCTTCATTCCATCCAGATACGATGGGAAAGCTAGTATGACCCTATGCTATATAAACCTATGTATTAGATCTTACTTGGTGGAACATCTTTAGTCTTCCTCACGTCACATTATCCTCAGCTTTCTTCTATCCAGATAACCAATTGTTTTTGTTTCTCTTGTGAGCCTGCTTCCCTCCCACTGCAGGCATTTGTCCTTGCTAATCCATCCACATGAAACTTATTCTTCTCCCCACCCTTTACTGGGAAAACACACGGTAGGTTTGATTTTTAAAAAACAAAAGTGTCTCAAGTATGATAGTTGCACTACAGGAGCTATTGTTGGTCAAGGCCTGGACCACCACACTAAGTATCCCCACTTATAGAAAAAGAAATTTCCACCATCATGTGAGTATAACCAAGGCTCTCTTCCATATTTTCCCTGTGTCCATTAGGGAAGATGGCACCCTATGACTCTCAGGAAGCAGTAGTGTCATTCCACAAAGCTCACTTAGGGTGGGAGAAATGGACCTTGTGATTATAAGCTAGTAAATGTTAAAATAATTATGTTATAGGAGGTCTGATAACATATATTGAAAGAGGCCATCATATTTGTCCAGAACAATATTCACATTTATTAAAAAGACTACTAATGAGACAGGAGATTAAAAATTAAAGGCATTTAAAAGGATAACAATATTTGCCTGAGGTAGCAAAACATTCAGAATTTCTTTGTAAGTTGAAATTACCTAACTTTTAGAAAATATGATATAAAGTTCAATAGATTATGGAAGGCCTGATTTTTTTCCAACCCTTCCCACAGTTTAGCTCAAGGAACAAGTGCCACTTTCTCCAACAAGGCTTCTCTAACTATTCCTCCACATTGCCTGTCTATGTAAAGTAGTATAAAATATTTTTTTCACTTTAACACAGCTTTTATTTATGAATGTATTAGTGTTAACAGAACTTTTTTCTTGTACTAAGCCACAAAGTCAATGAGAACCACAACCATGTTCTTTTTTTCACTATTGTATACCCACTGCTAACCACTGAGATTGGCACATACTAAGAACTGTAATAAAATCTGTTGAATAAACAAATGACTAAACACAAAAATGTGTTTAGCTACATAATTTTGCATATGTCTTATTACATGGATTATTTATTTATTTATTTTTTGAGATAGAGTCTCACTCCATTGCCCAGGATAGAGTGCAGTGGCATGATCTCTTCTCACTGCAACCTCCACTTCCCAGGTTCAGGTGTTTCTTCTTCCTCAGCCTCCCAAGTAGCTGGGTTTACAGGCACACACCACCACACTCGGCTAGTTTTTGTATTTTTAATAGAGACAAGGGTTTGACACCTTGGTTAGGCTGGTTTCAGACTCCTGACCTCAGATGATCTGCCCACCTTGGCTTCCCAAAATGCTGTGATTACAGGAGTGAGCCACTATGCCCAGCCTGTTTTGATATAGTGATAATCTATAATGTTATTTTAGAATTTGCCTAATGATCACATAGGAAATTAATGAAAAGAAACTGCTTTTGTTTTCTTCAACCATGACTTTTTAATATCAAAAATAATGGAAATGTAATAGTGACCAAAATAAATGAAAAATAAATCAAACATTTGTTCTTCCCTCCAATCAGCATTACCTGAATCCTAATCTGGAAGAAAATGTTCTTGTCATCTTTTTTTTTTTTGAAAGAATAGTGCTGATCCTGCTGGGGTGGCTTAACTTAGGTGTCCTGGACTAAATGTCTTGCTTCTGAGGAACAGAGTAATGTGGAAATAAAAGATTGTGCCTTCAGAGACAAGGCCAGCAAAGGAATTTAGTTTCCTCCTTGCTCTCTCTCTCCTGAAAGGCTAACTCTGGAGGACTTCAAGCCACCTTATGGTTGGTCCATGTGAAGAACAGAGGCTTCATTTTTGCAGCCCCTGGGTGAGCCCTATAGAAAGTAGTTGTTTCAACCTCACTGAAGACTTAAGAAAACATAGTCCTGGCAAGCTGTGATACAGTTTTTAAAACACTATCTAAACCATTTTGACACCCTAGCTAGTCTCTAGTCAGTTCTTTTTAAAAGACTAAGTCCAAATCCCAACCAACTCCCTTCTTGGGCTCTCACACTCCGGGCCACTATACCCAACCCTAATCATGCAGGGCCAAGTACCAGGAGACCACTATACCTCAACCCTAATCACTCAGGGCCAAGTACCAAGAAATAGGGAACAACCCTTATTATCAGAGCCCATTGAACATACTCAAGCCAGGTGATTGCAAGACTGCTTACCCTGCCTGGCCTGCTCCTTTCTGCAGAAACAACAACAAGGACATTTGCCCACCAATCCCCTTTCTACCTCTGCCTCATGACCAATATCCATTGCTTTCCGTGAACAGCATTGCACGGCCTGCTATTTCTTCCCAGTGAGCTGTGAATATAGCACAACTGTAGGACTCCTTCCAGTTTCTCCCTCTGTCTTTCTAAATTATTATTATTATTATTATTATTATTATTTGGAGATCGTCTCACTCTGTTGCTCAGTCTGGACTGCAGTGACCTGATCATAGCTAACTGTAGTCTCTAACTTCTGGGCTTAACGGATCTTTCCACCTCAGTTTCCTGAGTAGCTGGGGCTATAGGTACACACGACCATACCCAGATAATTTTTAAAAATATTTCTTATGGATGTGGTTTCACTGTGTTGCACAGGCTGGTCTTGAACTCCTGGGCTCAAGCAATCCTCCCATTTCTGCCTCCCAAATTGTTCATGCCTAATCCACCATGCTCAGCCATTTCTCTCTTATTGTCTGCATCTGGCCTCATCATACCCCACCCAAGGTAATATGGTTAAAATACAGATATATGGGCTATAACCCTCTGAGTGACCCTGACTAGGACTATCCTGTTAATTAAGCTGCTTTGATTGTTAATGCTCAGAAATTGTGTGAAAAAATAAACTGTTGTTTGTTTACAGCTGCCAAGTTTGGGGATAATTTGTTACACAGCAATAGATGACTAATAGCCAAGATAACATTCTTCAAAATTGGCCTCAAAGATATTTTTCTCCTCTCTCTATCCCTCTTTGTCTTTTATATATAATAAATATGTAAAGTATATGTCATATTTCACAAGTATCATATATACATATATTTGACAGAAAAATATATCTGACAGGAGAATCATGCTTGTAATTCAGAGTAAATCATAGAAATTATATCTTTGAAAATGATTCCTCTGTACATGTGCTTCATAGACTTTTATATAATTAAACCATTTGACCTAATTTTATTCCACCACTGTTCAATTCACTGAGTTAACTGAGTGGAAAGTATGTGCCTAAAATTCTGGCTGAAAGTGATAGGAAGACAATAGAAGGACAGTGCCCAATTTCTGTCTCCAAGGACAGAATGGTTTAATTAGCTTATTCTCAATCTTTTATTTGTAAACCTGATAAAAATGCAAATTTTCATGCCCCAATCATAACTCTGTTTCAAAAAGGATGCGTAACGGATATAGATACTCGGCTTTTAAAAATGCTCCCAAAAAAATTTGGGGCCCTAGAAAATTCTTTGAAAAACTGCTCTAAGTTAAGCTGCATGTAGAATTGTTATTTTATGAGTTTTTTTTTAACATCAGAAGAAGCAACTTTATATATTACTGAATATGCTTAAAAACAAATAGCATTGTCATGGTATGGCTGCCTATGGGTAGAGACCTGTGTTCTGGTCCAGCAGTCCTTCTGTCTGTCTCACACATCGAGCTCAGATTCTTCACCAGTAAAATGAGAGAACTATACTACATGTTTCCTTCAAATATTCTCAGTCTTTAACATTAGACAAGTTCAGAAAGTGAGTTGGTAGACATTGGTGTGGGTAACACTGCCCATGGGCATCAAAGAAGGAGAACTGTCCAGACCCCAGGCACAACTAGTGCCTGAAGAATATCTTAGTTTATAGTGTTCTTGCTCAGCTGTTTCCTTTATAAAATCCTTCATATATAATCATATATTAGTTTATAGAATTAGTGCCTGAAGTATAACTTACTGCTAACATATATCTAGTTTATATAATCATACTTAATACTTATATCTAGCATACTTAGTTCTACATAATCTTTCTATATAATCCTATAGGTATTGTAGTCGGAGCTGTACTGACACATTTAGTGCTGATTTATATAATCCTTCTATATAACCATACAGTAGTTTGTAGTAGGAAGAATGCCTAGAGCAGTCACAGAACAGAAGCAGTACATAGGAAAACAGCCAGACCAGGACAAGAACCAAAGATCCAGCGGGTGGCATCCCTGCCTGAAAGGGCATATGCTGTATGGCAGGCTTGGAGCAAGTGCCTCTCCTCCTGATAAAGGAGTTGTAGTACCTTGCATCCAGTTCCTGTGGAAAGTAGGCCTCAGGCCTGAGATCCTG
>CAUYLG010048015.1:0-12855 GCA_963573385.1 Cacajao melanocephalus | reverse complement strand
AAAAGTGGGTAAAGTATATGAACAGACACTTTTGAAAAGAAGACATTTATGCAGCCAACAAACATATGAAAAAGAGCTCATCATCACTGGTCATTAGAGAAATGCAAATCAAAACGACACTGAGATACCATCTCATTCCATTTAGAATGGCGATCTTTCAAAAATCAGGAGCCAACAGATGCTGGAGAGGATGTGGAGAAATGGAAATGCTTTTATACTGATGGTGAGAGTGTAAATTAGTTCAACCACTGTGGAAGACATTGTGGTGATTCCTCGAGGATCTAGAACTAGAAATACCTTTTGACCCAGCAATCCCATTACTGGGTATATACCCGAAAGATGATAAATCATTCTGTTACAAAGACACATGCACACGTGTGTTTACTGCATTACTGTTCACGATAGCAAAGACTTGGAGCCAACCCAAATGCCCATCAGTGATAGACTAGATAATGTGGCACATATATACCATGGAATACTATGCAGCCATAAAAAGGGATGAGTTCATGTCCTTTGCAGGAACACAAGAGAAGGTGGAAACCATCATTCTCAGCAAACTGACACAAGAACAGAAAACCAAACACCGCATGGTTTGATTTTGAACAATGAGAACTCATAAGTGGGTGCTGAACAATGCAATCACATGAATACAGGGAGGGGAACATCACACACCTGGGTTTAAGCTGAAGATCTAAGGGAGGGATAGAATTAGGAAAAATATCTAATGTACATGATGGGGGTTGTATATGCAGTAAACCACCATGGCACATAGAGACCTATGTAACAAACCTGCACATTCTGCACGTGCACCCCAGAACTTAAAATATAATTAATAAACGTAAAAGAAACATGATTCTCTGGTTTCATTCCATTTTAGGGTATTTAGAGAAATTGAGTAAGCATCTGAGGAACTAAAGCTGGCCTTTCTGTGCATACCTGTTTCCTAATGATCATCCCTCCGTTTCACCATTTGTCAGTTACACTGGAACCCTGTTGAGGGTAAAGACCACATGTTTTTTGGATTCACTTCCTTTCCTAACACAGTTCCTGGTACATGACAGATACTCTCAAGGACAAGACGGGCAATACAAGGTTAGCATTAAGATGATCACACATCTTTTCATTGGTTATCGAATCAGTGCGAGTCTAGAGACAGGGGTGTAGGCAGGGGTCAGCCATTGCCTCGGCATGGCAATTTTATTAATGACCAGAATGAGCACACTAGTGGCATACTCACACGTCATAGTGAAAATAATATAGTTACAACAAAGTTAATTATTAACACTTTCAGCCCACTTACTACATGCCAAACACCGTTCTAAGCACTTTATATATATCAAACCACTTAACTTGTATGCCAACTCCATGAGGTTGGTACAATCATTATCCCTGTTAGACAAGTGAAGAAACCAAGGCATAGAACAATTAAGTACATTGCCTAAGGTCTCATAGCTAAAAAGTGGAGGAACCAGTTTTAGAACCAAGGCAGTTTGTGATGCACTCACTATGAGGTAGTGATCGGTTTACTAAACAGGGTGATAGACTGTTAGGCTTTAACCAGAAAAAGAGAATCAATGTCTTTTGCAATGGTTAAGCCAGACGTAGGGCATTTTGGGGAGTTCTGGTGTCATATTTTAAGGGGAACATCTCTCGTTTGAAAGTCAACCAAAGGAGAATCCTGGGATATTCTAGGAATGGTTAGAATAAGAGTATGTCTGACCTAGAAATGAACAGTTAAGGTTCACTAACACACTCATCACGTTCTGATTTTGAGAGTGCGCTTGTGGAAGAAGGATTTGATTCATCGTATAGCTCTCAAGTGCAGACTTAGGACAATGCTTGAACATAGCCAAGAATTAGATTTTGATTCAACACGAATACGATTTTTTTCTGTAACTGAAACTTTGAAAACATGGAGTGAGCGGCCTTGCAAAATAGTGACATCAGTAGATCTAGTAAATCAAGGCTGGGCTTTCATTAATTTTAAAAAATTGAACCAATGCATACAAATTGGGAATGCTTACATAAAATCCTGCATATTTGGCTTCTTTTGAGAAATTAATCAATATGGTAACAACCAGCTGGAGATAAGTAACAGCTGCCCCCTTCAGATATAACCTAGGTTTGGAGGATGGCCACAGTCCCCACTGTTCTCTGTCACTTCCTGATGCCGAAGATCTGTGCCAGGTATCATTTATCATCATGCTTGTGGATTTTCTAATTGTGGAGACCTACTTCTCTACATTCAAGTCTCTATCAAATTTGGAAAAGCAAAACTTAACCATAGAGGGTTTCACATTTTAAGAAAGAAATGGAAGAGAAGATATTTCTTTTCCTACCTTGCTCATTTATGTTGCCTACCTAGCCCCTGTGTGTATTTGAGTTTTTGAACGCTGCCTGGAGCTCTAACTCGGAGGTTCCCAACCTTGGGACAGAGACCTCTGAGTGTTTGTGAAGGGATTACAAGAGATTTTTATGTACACCAAGCACTATCTACAGACAGAATATATATATATATATACACACACACAGACATACATCATACATACACGTGTGTATATATATGTGTGTGTATGTGTATATACATACATACACATGTATTTGCTTTCATAAAGCAAATATACACATATATATGTATGTATTATATATATGTGTATATTTGCTTTATGAAAGCAAATCACAATTATTAAGCAACTAGGTATGTGTGTATATATATACACATACATGTAAAATTGTCTCATTGTAAAAATGTAGCTAATAGGATTCACAGTAGCTCTCAGTCATCTATTTTCTAAGTAGATGGAATAAAAAAGCATAGGTATTATCAAGTGTAGGGGATAGCAAAAATTATTTTTGTTTGCTTTAAAGAAGATGCTCTATTTGGCAAGGTCTGGGGACATCATTCTAATTGATTCCACCTCTTGCCACAGATAGATATGCTATATACAGGTGAACAGCATACACAATGGAGATTCTACGATACGGTAACACTAAGATACGTTGAAGATGCGTGAAAATACTAAATTTGTAGCAAACCTGTCCCTGCACACATGGCTCATCTTCATAGTAAAAAATGAGCTCGAAGGAAAGACATTTAACTACTTTAACAGGTCCCATTCAGAACTCACTCTACTGATCACTCTCCTGATCAGTCTCAGCAGTATTATGTTATACATAGAAAGAAAGGTACAGCAGAGAAGTGTCAAACTAAATTGGGCGACAGCAGTAAGGAAAGAAGACCCACAGCAATGGTGGTGCCAGAGTTCTTTCTGAATTGCAATTAAGAGCTGTAGAGAGACATTGTGGTCAGCAGACTTCTAAGATGGCCTCAATGATCCCTGCCTCTTTGTATTTATGGCTTGTGTAATCCTCTCCCCTTGAGCATGAACTGGACATAGTGACTTGCATGCGACAAAAACAATGAAGCTAAAGTGATAAGATGTCACTTCCGTGATTAGGTTGAAAAAACCATGACTTCCATCCTGCTATTAGACTCTACTGCCTTTTCTGCTTGTGCGTTTTGGTGACACCAACTGCCATGTGGGAGAGGCCCATGGGATAAGGAGTTGAGGGTGGTCTATGATCATCAGCCACAGAGGAACTGAAGCCCTAAGTCCAGCAGTCCATGAGGAAGTGATTCCTGCCAACAACCAATGAGCGACGTTGGAAGTGGATCCTTCCTCAGTTGAACCTTCAGATGTGAACACAGACCCTGGGCCAATGCTACCCGTGAGAGAAGGTGAAGCAGAGGCTGCAGCTATGCTGTGCCCATATTCCTGACCCACAGCAACTGTGAAATAAGTGTGTGTGTTATTTTAAGGCATCTAGTTTTGGGGTCATTTGTTATATAGCAATAGAGAACTAATACACATATGGACCTGAGACTCAAGTTTAGATATAAATCAAATATTATCCACACAGGCAGTATGGAGATTTGCTTTTCATTTCAGAATTTACAGAAGAAGGGATTACTGAAGGACATTATCAATAAGTGGCAACTTTTTATGAAAGCAAATCACAATTATTAAGCAACTCTATGCTTTTATACCAACTGAGCTTCTTGGCTCCTAACTTCCACTATACACCAATACCCTCCTTGCTACAGGCCTAGGATGCCAGGGTTACATAAAGAATTCTCCATATTGTCTCCAGTTCTGTTGTTCTGGTAAACTTGGTTATTGGGTTCTTGAAGCTGCATATCTGAAGGAGTTGGTTACAGGTAGAACACTTTGTCAGTCAAGGTGAATGCCTGCTAACAAGCAGTGAAGAGACACATAAAAATACCCCAACTGTGAGAGTCCCTGGCTGTTTGGTGTTGGGGCTAACAGGCTTTATCGATCTCAACAGGTGCTGAGGACAGTGCAGGAAACACAAATGCTGCTTTCATTTTGTTCAGTTTTAAAAAGGCAGTGAAAGCTGTTAATGTATTTGTAAAAGATTATCACCAAGAATGTTTTTAAAAGGGTACTTCAGTGAGTAAATTCTTAGTTTTGCAGAGAAATCTAGCTATCCTCAGATAAGCCTGGAGGATTCCAAATTGCGAATGTTGGACAGAATATGATGTATGTGTCTTTCTGTTCAAGGTTTTCTATAACTCGGAGAAACTCGGTGGTTCAGACAAAAATTTAGTACCGCAAATTCAGGAAGAACTTGCTTACTCTTTAAAAAAAATTTTTTTTAAGTATAAAACAAAATACTCCCCTTTCCTTGCCATGTCTGTAACACTATCTTATAATGAATGATTTACTAGGATGGCATTTTTACTTATGGAGAATTGAGAAGATTATTAACTTTCTGCTGTTATACTTTTCCTCAAGCATCTTCTTCAGAGACTGTTGAAAAGAAAGGTAGATGAAGGAATTTAGAGGTTTCTAATCATACTATTAGATATCATCTTCCTAAATTAGACCCCAATAACCCCTAGTTGGTTTCCTGAAGCCATCTGAGCTTCTAGGTCTCCAAAGATACCAGGGGACTCTTGACTAATCATATCCATAAAGATGCTAAGCACATATAAAATAAGATCTCAGTAATCAACAACAAAGACGCAACTAACAAACATTTACTGAGCAGGCAGGGTTTCAAGACTTTCACATATACAGACTAATACAGTACTCACTACCATCCTATGAAGAGGGCACTCTGACTATCCTCATTTTACAGATGAAGAAACTGGGACCCAAAAACGGTCAGGTTTGGAACCCAATCTGCCTGGCTCTATCGCTTACCCTTACAACCACTATACTTTACTGTCTGATTATAACCTGTGTTTATATAGCATTTTATAACAGTCATTCCACTCTGAAAAATATTTACTACACCTGGATAGGTGATAGGCAAGCAGGGCCCTGGAAGCAAGGCTACTGATCCTAAGTTTGATATCAATACTTTCATACTGAAAAGTTTCTCTAGCTACTTCTTTAGATTTATGTGACACCACATTTAGGAAGCAGATGGAAAAGCAACCCGTAATTCTGGCAAAAAATAATGAAAATGATTACATTTGAAGGAGCACATTTAAAACCTTTGACAATCAGGTGGAAGTAAGCTAGGGAATGAGAATTACAGAATCACAACATAAAGTACAGAGAAGAGAAATGTTTCATGCTGTGAAGGGGATCAGAAGTTACGGGTCAGAATCTAAACACGAGGGAAGAGGAGTAAAGCCAGAACACTGCCACAGCTTGTTCATATAAATGGAAATAAACAGCAGGAGTAAGTTATAAGGAAAATTGAGGGAAACAACTGGTCTAAGTGAGCGTATGAGGTAGAGATTTGTTTTCCCAGAAAAGAAGGTTCAGACTTATTAAACAGGGTTGATACAGTATGCCCCAAAGGCCCAGTTTTGCTCCTAAAATACCTCTAATACACAGATGCTTCTTATGTTTGTGCCATTAACTTGGCTTACCCATATTTTCAGCTCTATGAGAAAAACCACTGCATATATTTTTTAACAAGTATGCTTTTACATCTCTTTTGGTAATGTAAGATGGTTAAAAGTATAGGATTTATGTACTATTACACAATTTGTCTCTCTACCTATGATCATGGAACCTCCTTAAATTGACCTAATACTTTTCTTCCCAATGAGCTGAATTGCCATAATTACATAAAAAAGGATTCTCAGTGCAGTAGAGTCCTATAATATAAATCTGCCTCAAGTCAGTGAAACAAACAATTCTCAACCGAAGCATGACAAGTGCACCATGGAATGATGTGATAATTTTAGTCAAGTTTCTGGTTCATGAGGGTCTTCATCAAACAAACAATAAAAACAGACAGAAACCTTCATTCCTAGCCCAAATTTTCAATTCACAGGCAAATAAAACTCCTTCTCTAAAATAGAAACAGCAGAGCATCATAATATATATATGAGATATACATATGAGATATATGTGTGTGTATATGTGTACACACATATACATGTATATGTATGTGTATATATGTGTACACACATACATGTATATGTGTGTATACAGAGAATCATGTATATACACACATTGACACATATATATCTATGTCAATTTTAAGAGTTTCCATGATATTGGTCACTCTGATTGCCCGCCCCCAGAAAAAACGTTTCCATGATAATAGGTAGAGAAACAAACTGTGTAATAGTACATAATCCCATACCTTTAACCATCTTATATTACCAAGAGATGTAAAAGCATACTAGTTTAAGAGAAGGATTTTTAGAGAAGAATTTTTAAAATTTGCCTATGAATATATATACACACCACACATATGTATATTCATAATCATATATATCTTTTTGTCTTTCTCGTTTTTAGTTGCTGTGTGGGGTCTGTGCTATCTTCTGAGGATGTGTGCAGACATGTGGCCGTTGGAAGTCGATCGTTTCTCCATCCAAAAGACTTGCATGTGGTTTTTATGAAGAGTGCCTTTTCAAACACACAGTTCAGAACGAAGGAGAAACATAAAACATCTTGTAATTGTTTTAAAATAAACTCTTACAGTGTTTATTTAGTTTTAATCTGCGTGTTGTAGATTGGTTATTCACTTGTTAATCACTGTTGTATGTATATCCAGACAGAGTTGTAAATAACTTTTCGGTCCAAGTGAAATATGCTTGCACATGTTTATATGCAAAGTATGTGTATATTTATGCCTGTGCATAAATATGTGTACAATAATAATAGATTAGTGATCATGTAATGTAACATCATGAGGTTCTGGCACTATGGTCAATTTAATACACAATACAAATACTCCTTTTTTGTAGAAATGAAGTTAACATATGATAACTTGATTGCTTCATCTAGTTTTTTTTTTACTTTGCCAGGTCTGTATTTGCAGACTAAAATGACCACAGAAAGAGAACCTAGTTGGGAGTATTCTCATTCAATCTATGCATGTTGGCTGTGAAAAGTACAACTTTATCTCTCTGACACAACTTACTTCCTATAATATTAGAAATAAAAAAAGTAAAAACATATTATGAATACTGATTCACTTTGGTCCTTATGCAACAAAGAAAATAAGTTCTTTTGAAGAAACATTTAAATGTGTATAAATATATAACCGTTAACACCCTGAAATTTTCCATGGTGATTATATACCTTGATATTTTTATGTCCATGTTAAATTACCTGAAAAGGTGCTAAAATTCTACTTCACTATGTCCTATATTGGATATACACAGATGCTATATTCATAGTCTTTCTAGCCTGTTCTAAGTCTTTTCTTAGAAGATTACAATAGAAAACAAAGGCAAAAGTGATTCTGCCTTTAATCTGCTGTCTAGTCTGTTTTCTAGGAGAAACGTTTACTCCTGGATTTGGTCAGTCCCTCTGCATTTACCTCTAAGAATCTACATACAAACTTGTCTGTTCATCCTGCATAAAGCAAAAGTCACGGAAGAAAAGTTCCTCTCCATAAACTGCTTAACATAGCAACCAATCTCTTCACATTTTCAGAGTAAACTATATCACTTGAATAAACCAAAATGCCAAAGCATTCACAGTAAAAGAAGAATTAGAGCAATGACAATGATTCCTGGAAAAGGCAATTTTTCAACTATGTTATATTTATTCACATATCACCCCTTTAAAGTTTCTCCATGATACATCCATTTTTGAGGGGAAGGAAAGGTGAGGTTAGGGGTCCCGAGAGACACAGAGGGATGATGCCGTCAGAGGTACATTGAGATGATTTCATTGGGGAAACTGGAGGATGAGTTTCAGGACGAAATCCAGTTTAGCTGTGGATGTGTTTCATCCACAGTTAGTGTGGTTCTGTTATAAACAGGATGCATGAAGAGGGCAGAACACATTATCAAATGGGAAGAGAGAGAGAGTAAACACAGAAAAAGACGTAGAAACCCTAAAAGTAACAAAGTACCCAAGGTTATGTTTACTTTGAAAACACTTAAGCACTAAAATGAGAGAATACTTCATGTGGACACTGGCTGCAAATCACGTCCATTGACCTAGAATTTATACCCCAGCCTTCTTCCAAAAGTTCGGGGTGTTTTAACAAAATTGGTTGTGTGAATTATTACATGTTTTCTCAGTTATTTCCCCAGGGAAACACGCCAGAGGCAAACCCATCATTTCAGCTGATTTAGTGTTTGATGCCAGAGAATTTATAATTGCTATGACAATCATAATGGATAGTGATCATGGAGTTGGCAAAGCCTGGCTGACAGGGGTGCGGTCCATTTTGGTGCTTGCCAGTTAATCGACCATCACACTTGCTCTGATGAATTTTGAGGTGATTTCTGGACTTTCCCTTTCTGACTTTCTGAATAGTAGAAATTAGAAACAAATTATAAAATGGAAAAGACTATGTAAATATTGCTTACCCTGAATAGGTCTTTTTCAAGTAGCATTTAGTTATTAGCTAATAGAGGGATTGAGGTTTCTTTTTCCTTGGCATAGTTCTCAAAGGATCACAGGGTAACTCAGAGTTCAGTCAGACGTTTATCTCAAAGCACAGAGAGATTTATGGGTTCTGGATATATAAAAGTCTGCTTAAAATAAAAAAAATTATTGGAATTTCATCCTTGGCAAAGTCAAATAACTGAAAGATTAAGGCTGATACACATTTGTCCTATAAATCTAACATTAACAAATGTGACACAATGCTTCAGGTATGTCAGATCCCAACTCACTCTGAATGGGCAATTATGTTTTTCTTTTATTCACAAGAAATATTTAATGATAAAGAAAATCTCTTTGGCTAGCCAACCTCACCCCCAAAACCAAACCTCCTAATTTTGCAGATTCATGAAAGCAAATGCTGGAAAGGGGAAAAATAAATTGGAAGTTAGAAATGTCTAGGTCATTAGAAAAAACAATCAGGTAAGAAAAAATGATATAAAACACGTCTTCAAAAAATACGGATAAGCTGGCCTTACAGTTACCAAACAAACACTTTTAGAATGTAAGCTTCATGAGGGCAGCTTGTATTTCAGTGGCACATATGAGTCAGCCGATATATATCTGTTGAGTGGATATACAAATGCATGAATGAATACCACTCTACAGTCCCTTGTCCTAGAAGAAGAAGCTGTGACTGCTAGTATTCACTTGGAATTTTTTTTTTTTTTTTTGCTAATAACTCTACTATATAATGAAGGAAAGTCTTTTTATTTTATGTATTTTTTGAGATGGAGTCTCACTCTGTTGCTCAGGCTGGAGTGGAGTGCAGTGGTGTGATCTTGGCTCACTGGAACCTCTGCCTCCCAGTTTCAAACAATTCTCCTGCGTCGGCCTCTAGAGTAGCTGTGACTCTAGGTGTGTGCCACCATGCCCAGGTAATTTTTGTATTTTCAGTAGAGATGAGGTTTCACCATGTTGGCCAGGCTGGTATAGAACTCCTGACCTCAGGAGATCTGCCCGCCTCGGCCTCCCAAAGTGCTGAGATTACAGGCGTGATCACCACGCCTGGCCACAGGAAGTCATTTTAAAGGTAAGAAAATGAGCCTTAAAAATATGTCCAAGTTGTACACTTCTGAAGAGCGAAATCCCAGATTGCTGGTAGGAATCTATTCTGTCTAGGATATTATGGGGGAGATGATGTGGCAGAAACCAAGAGCACTAGTCCCTGGAAGTGACATTACTGATGGTTAAAGTGGTGGCCCCGAGCAGCAGGAACTGGCTGCTTGAAAGAGAAACTTTGCACTTGGGAGCCAATTGCTGCACACTGGTGGCTCTTGCTTTCTTTAAATACAATCAGTTTAGGTAGGTTTTGTTTACAGTAGCTTTAATCTAGAAGATAAGGTTGTAAAAACATCAATCAAAATGAAGTACTACTGTTCCTGGCCATATCTCAGCAGGTTCATCTGTTTTATTTCTTCCTCCCTTTCCAAATACCTTAAGGTGTTTAAGATGAGTGAAGAGATAGCAAACTATTAAAGTGAACTGTATTTGTGTATGACACATGGACTTGCACTCATTGAACCACAAATGCCATCCCTACAATGCTTATGGAATTCCCAGGTTCAGCAGGCATCTGTATTCTTCACAGCTCTACTTTTTCGTAACGTATAAACTCTACAAAATGATCTTTGCACCATTTTCAATAGTGCTCCTTTAAGAAAATGAGAATCTTATGGTTTCTATATGTTGTTTGTGAGGCTTTTAATGCATTTGTACTCTGCCATTTCTTCAAAGAGTCATGTACAATAA
This sequence comes from Cacajao melanocephalus, assembly GCA_963573385.1. Classification (NCBI taxonomy): domain Eukaryota; kingdom Metazoa; phylum Chordata; class Mammalia; order Primates; family Pitheciidae; genus Cacajao; species Cacajao melanocephalus. The sequence goes on along the minus strand of CAUYLG010048015.1, from coordinate 2,203 downwards.
AATAGCAAAATAGAAAATTAAGCTCAGCAAAAGAAAAATGCAAATATGTGAACTTCAAAGGTCAACTTTGTTGTTAGAAAATTTGAGTCTGTATAGATCATGGTGCCTGATTGTATGTTAAAGGTAGAGCTTAATTCTGGATCTGCAAGATGAAGTTCTGAGCCAGAGACATTTCCAAATGAAGAGGGAAGCTGCGTTTAGGGAGTGAAAAGGCACTCTGGTCCAGCTCAAGAGGATGGTTCCTGACAGGGCAGAGAGGTGTACAGAAGAGGCTAGACTGCATAGGCACACAGGTCCATGGCAAGGGGGTGAATGCCAAGGCTCGACAGGGTGGGAGGCCAACCTGGACTCGATTCAGGTTGTGTTGAGGGTCTGTGTGGTGGAATATATCTTGCTTGTCATTCTGCAGTTCTGGGTTTTATAATATTTTCTATTTGGTTCCCTCCCAAACACAACGAAAGAGTAAGGCATTCTAGTACATGTAATGCCCCTGTAGTTAATCCATGACTGACTACTCCAGATTTATCTTCCTGGCATAGCCCAAAGACGTCTCTATCTATAAAGTGAGTAGAATAGCATTTGTGTCCTGAAGTTCAAGGCAGATTTGAGAATAAATAAGCTTCAGCCAGGTGCGGTGGCTCATGCCCGTAATCCCAGCACTTTGGGAGGCCGAGGTGGGCAGATCACCTGAGGTTAGGATTTCGAGACCAGCCTGACTAACATGGAGAAACCCGGTCTCTAAAAAAGTGAAAGAAAAAAAGAGAATAAATAAGTTTCATAAGAATTTAATCTGTACATGTTCATTGCCGCCCCATTCCAAAACCCTGCCCAACAGTAGAATCTAATAAAGAAATATCTGAACTCTTCTCTCCTAAACTCCTACCATAGATCTTTCCATGAATAGACAAGATCTCTGCCTAAAGATATGGAAATGAACTCAGCAGGAAAAAGAAAACTGCATCTGTAAAGTACTAACCAAAGGCAATGCTAGGAAATACTTGACCCAGGATGAAAATTTGAAATGCAGAACTGAGGGGTAGGAAGTGTGAGTAAACTAGGTCAGAACATTTCCTAAATGTATAACTAGACAAGATGTTTCTGTGAGCTAGAGAGCAGGAAAAAACATTTCACATGGTCATGTCTGCCTTTGAAAATCAGAGCTAGTTCAGGTGCAGAGGTTCATTCTTGTAATCTCAGCATTTTGGGAGGCTGAGATGGGAAGATTGCTAGGGCCCTGGAGTTCCAGGTTGCAGTGATCTATGACTGCTCCACTGCACTCCAGGCTGGGCAACAGAGTGAGACCCTGTCTCTAAAAAGAAAACAAAATAAAAATTAATAAAAACAAGAGCTGATCAGCTTTATGAGACCAGGAGAAACTCTACTTTAGAAGAGATTAGACAGAAAATCCTGGTGATGTCAGTAATTTAAATGCTTTTTAAATACAGGTTTCTGTTCTTAATGACATGACACCACTGTGCCTGTTTGAACATTTAAGCCTAGTTCACACAACAAAGAAGGGCTGCACAAGCCAATTTCAGGGCATTGTCTTGAAGTTTCATTGTACCATCCTGAAAACATTTCCTATGAGACCAAAAACTTAAAGTTTTATTATTTTTATTGGTATATAAAATTTTGCATATTTAGAGTGTACAGGTGATACTGTTTCATGCATAGAATGTGTAATGATCCAGAAAATTTAGGGTATCCATTATCTCAAATAATTAACATTTCAATGTGTTAGGAACACTTACGTTTTGTCTTCCAGCTATTTTGAAATATACATTTTTGTTAACTATAATCAGCTTACTCTGCTACTGAATATTAGAATTTATTCCTTCTATCTAACTGTATGTTTGTACCCATTAACCAACCTCTTTTCAACCACCCCTCACTCTTAAACTCACACTTTTCCCGGCCTACTGTCTAACCCCACGAGAACAACTTTTGAAGTCCCAATATTTCACTTAACATAATAACCTCCAGTTCCATCCACATTGTTGCAAATGACATGGCTTTATTCTTCCTTTTCTTTTTTTAAAGAAAGAAAAAGACAAAAAAGAGTGAAAGAAAAAAAAAGAAAGAGAGAAAGAAAGAGGAAGAGAAAGAGGGAGAGAGAACGGGATTCTTGTTCTATTGCCCAGGCTAGAATGCAGTCTAAAAATGGGTATTAAAAACCTCTTTTATGCCAATAATTGTGCTTAAC
>CAUYLG010048013.1:0-42101 GCA_963573385.1 Cacajao melanocephalus | reverse complement strand
CCCATCATCTACATTAGGTATTTCTCCTAATGTTCTCCCTCCCCCTGCCCCCCATCCCCTGACAGGCTCCAGTGTGTGATGTTCCCCTCCCTATGTCCATTTGTTCTCATTGTTCAACTCCCACTTATGAGTGAGAACATGTGGTGTTTGATTTTCTGTTCTTGTGTTAGTTTGCTGAGAACGATGGTTTCCAGCTTCATCCATGTCCCTGCAAAGGACATGAACTCATCCTTTTTTATGGCTGCACAATATTCCATGGTGTGTATATGCCACATTTTCTTTATCCAGTCTATCATTGATGGGCATTTGGGTTGTTTCCAAGTCTCTGCTATTGTGAACAGTGCCGCAATAAACATGTGTGCATGTGTCTTTATAATGGAATAATTTATAATCCTTTGTGTGTATACCCAGAAATGGAATTGCTGGGTCAAATGGTATTTCTAGTTCTAGATCCCCAGCAAGATTCTTAGAGATCATGTCTATCAACTTTCTGATTTCACAAAAAGCCCAAGATCACAGAAAGATTTAATGACAGGTCCTAAGTTGGAGTCCAAATCTGCACGGCTATTTCCATCAATTTCTGCTGCTCCCCTCTTCTGCCTGCTGTCAGTCTCTCCCTCTGCATTTCTGCTGAGACCCCTACTCCCAAGTCCCTTTTACTATTATTCTTACCTGAAAGCTTCCTTTTGAAAACACAAGCACCAAAGTCATAAGATACGTTGGCATCTTTTTTTTTTCTTTTCCCATGAGAATCTTTTACCCTGTGGTTTGTGAAGGAAGCTGACTTTAGCAATCTAGATGATGTGGTGGTTATCAAGAGAGAACAGTGTTTGTTAAGATAATATGTGTCTAAATATGTCAGCAGGTGCAAGAACTATCTTGTCCCACTGGGGCTACAGGAAATGTATTCACCAAAATGTGTAGGTCACAGATAGGTCAGAGAGATACCACAGTACAGGGGTCAAACCAGCCACAATGTGATTTCTACAGACATGTGATCTTAGATTCTGGAAACAGAAATGCCCATCTTTAGAAAATACCTTTGTGTTCATATGGGCACTCATAGAAAACTCATTTAAACAAAAGTTCTGCAGCATCAAGAACTGTTTAATTTTGGACTCTGGTCTACACACTGCCTCTAGACTATTTCTTATTCTAATTTGTTTGTTTGTTTTGTTTCTGTATGTTTTCATTTACTCATTTAGTAACTCCTTTTGAGTGCCTCCTTTATGACAGTGACTCTCTCTCTTCCCTGCCTCCTCTTTCTGAATGCTACTCTGACTCCTTTAAGACTCAGCTGGAGTCTCGCATCTTTCGGGATGCCTTTGTTGTTCATTCCAGCCCACAGACTTCTTCCTCTGCTCTTTATATTTCCTGTACTCTTCATCTACTTTGGATATTTAATGCTCTCATGGGTAGACTTTGCCAACTGGCCTTAACTAATTGGATAGACAAACCGAACATTTGTTTAGCCATTTGCAGCCAGCCAAGTTCATGTGCATTTTGTCATTTTATCCTCATCGCATTCAGGTTAGTATTATCATTCTCATTGCAAAAGTAAGAAAGCTGAGAGCTCAGAGATTAAGAAACTTGCTTGTCACACAACTGAAGGTAATGATGCAAGACTCAAAACTCAGGTTGGTTCATCTGACTCTAAATCTTCGGCTTTTTCTCTTTCACCACACTATATTTGTCTAAACCTCCTTTTATTCTCTATTGGGTCTTACACATTATTGGCACTCAACTACATTTTCATTGACTGAATTGCTCTGAAACTTTCTGCTTTAGTTTGAAGGCTATAGAAGGGCATATTCACTTGGAAACCATCAAGGAAATATGGAAATGTCAGATTGTATTATGGGCATTTTTGTTTCTGGTGTTATGTTAGTTGCTTGGACTGAGCCTTCCAGAAGATGAGGAAGATGAAATCAATACATTGCCGTTATAAAGCAGCTTACTACTACCCAACTTCAGCTATCAGGTCATGTCCCTCATATACTCAGAAGAGAAATCAATGTTTCGGGTGGATGAGGAGTGGGGAGAGTGCAATGAAATTGGCCTAAACAGAAGATAGATCCCTGACATCTAGCACAATTCTGTACACTCTGTCCAGGTGCCTCAGCATCCACATCAACTCAGCTCAAGGTTGCTATTTAAATTGGGAATTTGGCTTTGTTTACTTGTTGTTTTTTATGTGGGCTCTGGCAGGTCTCTACTCCAGCATGAGCTTAAGGACTTATTAGTTCCACACTCTCTCTCCTATACTCGGTGCCATACTGATCTATTTATGTTTCATCTGTGAATAAAGCAGTTTCATTTCTTCCTTTCCTATTTGTATACCCTTTATTTCTTTATCTTATCGCAGTAGCTAGGGCTTCCAGTATGACATTGAAAAAGAGTGATTAGACTGAACATCCTTCCTATTCCTGATCTTAGGAGAAAACATCCAGTTTCTCAGTATTAAATATGATATTAGCTGCAGGTCCTTTGCAGATGTTATTTATGAAGTTGATGATGTTTCCCTCTGTTTCTAATTTGCTGAGAGTTTTATCATGAATGGATGTTGGATTTTGTCAATTGCTTTTTCTTTATCAATATCATACGACTTTTTTTCTTTTGCTTATTGATGCAGTGGATTACATTGATTTTTCAAATGCTGAACCAGCCTTGCATACCTGGGATAAATTCCACTTGGTTATGGTGTATAATTCTTTTTATACATTGTTGGATTCTATTTGTTAATATTTTATTGAGGATTAAGATTGATCTACTTTAGCCACAGCCATGAACAAATCACTGTCTTGTTCTAAAGTCTCAATGGTTTCCAAATGCAATCAACTAAAATCCGGATTTTTTGTTGTCATTGTTTTGGTTTTTTTTGTTGAGACAGAGTCTCCCTCTCTCCAGGGTGGAGTGCAGTGTTGCGATCTTGACTCACTGCAAGCTCCACCTCCCGGGTTTAAGCAATTCTCTTGCCTCAGCCTCCCAAGTAGCTGGGACTACAGGCATGTGCCAGCATGCCCAGCTACTTTTTGTATTTTTAGTAGAGACAGGGTTTTACCACGTTAGCCAGGATGGTCTTGATCTCGACCTCGTGACCCACCCACCTCTGCCTCCCAAAGTGCTGGGATTACAGGCGTGAGCCACTGCGCCCCGCCTAAAATCCAGATTTTTTAGTCATTCAAAGCCCTCTAAAACCTGGCTTCAATTTACCTTTCAGTGCTTCCCTTCCACTATATTCTGTGAAGTACCTTTATTTCTCTAAACTTTTTCTATAGCTTCTCATCCTCCTGTGTTTGAATACTCCTATACCTTTCATCTGCTACTAGGTATAACTTTCAAATGTTTTCTACCCCAATTTTCTAAAATCTTATTTCTCTTCAATATCTAGCTTAAATAATAATACTTCTCCCATACTGGTAACTGCATCTTTTCTTTTGTCTCTGTCTTCTGAAACATAGTATCTCATATGTGAGGCACTTAATGTGCATTTTCTGAAATGAAAGGAATCTGGAATTTAACTTCCGCCTTGTGGATCAGAATATGACTCAGTCTTTGCTTTTTTATTTTAGATATTGAGATCATCTAGTCCAGTTTTTCAACCAGAGTAATGATCCTCTCTATCTCAGCCAGAAAGACATTACTGTGATGATACTCACTACTTCATGATCTATATTGTTGCTGGACTTTGTTAGGCAGTTTATATGATATAGTGAGCCAAAGTTTGCCCACCTGTGACTTCCATCATTGGTACAACAGTCATTGGAGGAATGAAATGTTTATAGGGAAACAGCCTATAAAATAGAGAGTTTAGGCTTTACACGGGTCAGTCTTGGGATCAAAGTTTACTCTGCTACTTACTAGCTGTATTGTTTTAGATGAGTCAATGCATTTGCCAGAGCCTCTATTTCTCCATCTTAAAAATGGGGATAATACCTTTCTAGGAGAGTTAGAGTGAATGACAAAATGTATGCATGAAATAATTATGTAGAGCTTCAAGTACAGCTCCTGGAATAAAGACAGTGTTTGCCAAATGGTAGCAATTATTGTCAAGCTCCTATAGTGTATGCAATACCCTATTAGGTGTCGTGGGGAATTTATAAACTAATTTATAAGGCTAATCCTTCCCACTTAAGGAACTCAAGGCTAATTTGAATTTTGTCCCAAATTTGTTGCTTCAGATGAATAAGAAAAGAAACGTTCCTTCACTTGCCTATGGGATGAGTCCAGGTTGGCAGGTGAAGGCTGTGACTTCCAATGGAGACAGTGTCACAGTTTCTTGGGATCAGAGCCGGTCTCCTAGAGTTAACTGATATATAATCGGTTCCGTTGAAGTTGCCAGTAGTGGTTTGGGAAGGCCAGACTGTTACTGTGATGTTTGTGTGGGAAGGAAAAAGTGAAACAGATCCTCAGGGTTTAACGGGTAAGCTGAGTGAGCTGTAGACAGTGGGGCAAGAAGGGAAAAGAAAATGAGAATTCTTTAGAACTTTCTTTTCACATCATCAGAAGACTTTGTGGGGACAAGTAACTATTTTCAATGATAACAATTCATAGTGATATCCAAACCTTTTAAAAACATTGGTACAGTCTTCCTCCTTCTTTCTCATGATAGCACTCTCATTTTATGACTTAAGAAGGTCATTGTGCATAGCTCATTTTGGTTAGGCCACACAGTATTTTTTAGCTGTGAACTGGTATTACGACTTGAATGTCCTGGGTGGTTTATTAAATGTTTTGTAGTCTTAGTGGGCAATTAGTAATAGCTACTTTGAACATTTTCTAGGCTAAAATGCTAGAGGCTGATCTCTATGACACACAACATTTGGAACTTTGCCACAGGATGAAATAGATGCAGAACAAGTTCATGTGGGAAACATTGCTGCTCTTGTTGGCCCCCTTCCGGGTGGAGGTTCAGTGAATTTTCGTGCTGGCTCCAATCCTGATTAGACTCCTTAAACTGGCAAAAGAGGACATAAGCCCCCACCCTCCACTTGGCTTATGGCCAAAGCATAGCCAATCTTCCTTTAACAAGAACAATACATTGTGCGAATCTCAAGTTTTTGCCTGATAGTATAACTTCAAACTCTGCAGCTCTATTCTTATCAGAAGCTCATTAAAAAAAAAAAAAAAGAAATAATGTTCATAGAAGATTGCTTGAAGGATAAGCCATTCATCTCTTTTTCCATATTCTATACGCTATCCTTGGGTCAAGAGGTACCACCAGATGGTTGCAGACTGGGCTGAATTGACTTGGTCTTTCAAATAATTCATTTGATTGATGGAACTTTGGCGTGTGTTGTTAGTCTATATTGAGGAACTGAAACCTGCTATTGTATTCACTGTGGGTCATTATGAAAAGCGGAATTCATTCCACTACTACATTGGGGTGGAGGAAAATTCTCCCTGATTTCAGTACCAGGACAACCTGGGCTTTACCTGGCATCTGTTATCTTTTAGAAACCAGAAAACTTGTAACCCATATTACCCTCTGTGGATTTGCCACAAGAGGCACACTGTAAAATGTGAGGTCCTCTCTCTCCTTAGCATTGTGTCTTATTCCTTGTTTTATCTCTTTTGCCCACTTTATATTTCCTTTGGCCCAATTTTCTCATTGAAACAAAACTATAATTGAGCTGCATGGAGATCTGCAGCTGCCATGAATTCCTTTATGAACAAGTTAGGGCAAGTCAGAATTTTTAAGAGCCTACTATCGCTTGGTGAAGGTCAGCACAGTATGTGGGAAATTCCAGGGGAAAGAGCAAACAGGGGAGTATTTGCCTGAGAGAACAAAGGTCAGCATCTGTTTGCATCTCAGCTCTGCAAAACCCTCTTCTAACCCTTACTGGTTACATGCAATATGCTCAAACCATGAGGTTTGATTTTTTTTTTTTTTTTAGGAAATCACAGAGGTGTTCCAGAAATGGAAAGTCTGGGCTCATTCTCCAGAAATCCAGTCAGACTTTGTGGGTGATTTGGGTCAGAAAGCCAAACACGCCCCCGGTCAAGACTCCACAGCCCAGTTAGCTGTACATCTGGGGGAACCAGCAGCTGCTCTAAGCACCCCTCTCTCCTTTGCACGGCAAAGTTTCATGCATCTCTGTGGCTCAGCTCACATGTGCAGGTTTCTGATTGATTAACCTCATTTCATCCACCAAAAAGACAGGTGGGCCTTAGATCTTGATACATTCCTGATGAAGAGGTAGAGGTTCTTGGGATGACTCTCAGGAGAAGTCACGGCATCCTCAAGCTAAGAATGTCTTCTTTGGCTGTGGCCTCTCTCCTTGGCTTCCCCCACTCCCCAACACTCTGTGGTCTTTGCTTAGCCTACAATGACCTCCCCTCTTCTTCAACATTCAAGTGCTATGCATCCTTCAATGCTCAGTTCAAGTTATTTCCATTCTCTCTACCCCTCTAACAGTTATCCCTCTATAGCTAGAATTTCTGCAGCCTTTGGTCTGGAGCGTGCTTGCTCCTTAAATTCCGCTGTCCCTGTGACTAGGACATTTTATTTGTCTGTGGTTCCTCTCCAACTAGATTTTCATCTTCTAGAGGGCAACATATATATCCTAACCTTGGTCTTTTATTTCTTACAGACATTAACATGATTCTAAGCAACAAGAGATACTGAAAGTCTCCTTCTCCTCCTCTTCATCATCTTCCTCCTTTCCATCGTTCCTGCCCCCTCCTCCTGTTCTACACTGTCATCTTCCTATTCCTCCTGCTTTTCCTTGTTAGCTGTATGTGGGACTCGGTATTAATCAGCTTTGTCATGGTAACAAGTAACCCTCATACTTCAGTGGCTTACAAAATGTAGGTTTGTTTCTGTTTCAAGAATACTCTGGATTAGGTGGGGCGCTGCTCCATGTCTTCTCATCTGGGAACCACCTGAAGGAGAAGCCTAGATTCAAGACAAGTGATGATGCAGGGAAAGTACAAGAGAACTGGAAAAAACTTGTATTGCCCCTCATGCTTTTCCCTGTCATTTCCATTCACATCCCGTTGACTCAACTGAGTCTTGTGGCTGAGCCTGACATAGGCAGTAAAGCATACCCCACTTACAAAAAAGTACTCAAGTCACATGGCCATGATTGTCTAGCAATCATCTCTCAAGAAAGGGAGCCAAGATTTGGGAAGAATGGGGACATTTACTGCAGATGACTTCTAGGTGCCTGGCTCTGCTTGGTGTATTACGTGAGGCAATGGATGTTCAGTTCGAGGTACAAAAATTTTATGACAAATTTTAGCTCTATTCTAGTCCCATTTGAGCCCTATTTTATAATGAGGAAATAGATAATTTAGGCAGCTTTTGAATGAATGTTTGCATTTCTTTCAGCTTTTCTTTCTCACTGCAAATGCCCAGGTCCCATCAGCATTTTTCCTCTCAAGATAGTGCCCCTCCCAGTACCACTCTTACAGTTTTCTACTGTGATCCTATAGAAAAAAAAAAGTCCTCAGTAAGTCTTAGCAGATTATTTATTAACTCTGAGATTAAAAGAGTTATATCATAAAATAACTTCTGGGCAGTGGCTCACACTTATAATTCCAGCACTTTGGGAGGCTGACAAATTCTAGAAATGCAAGTTCTCAGAATTTTACCTCCCGTGTATCCTCTACCAGGAATTTACTGGAGCATGTGAGCCATCAAAACATTTGTGTCACCTGTGTTCCCAGTGAGAAAGCAATATGCAATAGAGGATGAGGGCCACACTCAGAGAATGAATATGTAGTGGGTAGTCTGAGAGTGAAAGAGAGCAAAGGCACAGAGCATACCAAGCAGCAGACAGCACTGTTTCCGCTCTTGGGTGCACATAACTTGACGCCAGACATTTTTCCCCCAGTCACATGAACCAGTATGTCTTTTCTTGTGTAAGCTAGTTCCAGTTTGATTTGTGTTCCTTGCATCAGAAGGAGTCTTTCAACGTAATGGATATGACAGTTGCATGACTTTCTAAAAATTCCACTTTTGATCTGAATCTGTTCACAAAACTTTTGTAAAACAAACAAACAAAATTCCTTCTTTCCTTCCAGAAGAATTAATTGAGCACAAAAATGTGCTGGTATAATGTTTGATCTGGATAACAACAATGACAACAGGTATCTATAGCATGTGATACTTCATTTTTTTTCCAAATTTTTGCGTGGAAAAAATAACATCATTAAAGAAAACTTTTCAAAGAATGAGATTTATTTCTACTTCCATCAGTGTATTTTTTTTTTCAGTTTCCTGTGTTTTCATCTGCTGTTTCTTATGCAAGGTTTTCAATGGTTGTAATCACAGTGTGCCCCAAATTTGGAACTCTACTTTTTCTCTATTAAGTCATAAAATCTTCATTAATCATATTGAATTTCTGCATAATAGGGGTTTTTTCAACCTCAGCATTACTGACATTTTGGGAGACTGTCCTATACATTGCAGGATGTTTAGCAGTATCCTTGGTCATTCCTCATCAGGTGCCAATAGAACTCACCCTTTCCCCCAGGTTGGGACAATCAAAATGTTTTCAGACATTATCAAATGTCTCTTAGGGGGTGGGGGGCAAAATCATCCTTCACGGAGAACTATTACTGTATAGTCTCCTTTGACATCATAGTTTTTTTTTTTTTTTTTTAACAAGTCCCCTATTTAAGTTACTGTGAATTTATTGTTGTTACAAATGATGCAGAACTAAAAGTTCTAGGTATACACCTTTTTATAATTTAAAATTGCTTTCTTGAGAATAAATTCAATACGGTGAAGGGGTAGAAACACTTTTATGGATTTTGATACTTACTACCAATTTGCTTTTCAAAAGAATCCCACCAACTTAGTATGAGTACAATGAAAGAATCTTGCTAATGCATCATCTAATACGTTGCAATTTCAACATCTTGTGGTGAAAGGAATCTAGAATTTGAAGTCAAACTGGCCTGGATCAAAACCCCACATAAGCACTGATAGCAGGTTGGCCTCAGGTGGTTACTTTAATCTCTCAGCTCTGATGTTTGTAAGATTATTTTAACAATCTTTACCTTGCAGGGTGGTTGTGCTTAAAAACTGTTATTAACTGTCATTATGCATTGCTGTCCTGGATATTCAAAATACCTCTGCACATAAGGCAGGCAGTGGAAAATATAATTTCTGTTTTACAAAGGCCAGAGAAGGGAAGGAATTTATCAGAGTCACACAGGAGACCTGGGCTTCCGCAGAGCCTGGAGGTTTATTGCGCCAGAGAGGTTGCTTCATTTTAGCCATCTGTATATGCCTTTACCAGGTACCTGCCCTGCTGGAAGCTGTGGGGGTTGCCAGAGGAAGTGGTGGCAGAGATTACTGTCTGACACATGAAATTACAGGAGCTCTGTGCCTGGTACTGCTAAAGATTCCCAGAGTCTAGGAGTTCTTCTCTGTCCTTCACTCCCAGGACCTCTGTTGTCAGCATGACTGGCATATATTCCATGCCTGCCATATATCCTGATTTTCTTTACCCTCCCAATTAGCTCCTAACCAGTGCCTTGCTTCTGCTGTCACCCTCCATAGTCCACTCTCCACAAAGGCTCAGCCTTAAAAGGTTAATTAGATCATGTCACGTCTCTCCCTAACCCCTATAATGCCTTTCCATTGCACTTAGAATAAATACTAACTACATACCAGGGTCAGCAACTTACCCCAGTGGCTCTCAACCTTATGCTTTAGAGCCACCTGGAATTTTTTTTTTTTTTACAAGTTTTTAAAAATAACCTTCACTTTTTAAAAGCTAATGTATGCATTATAGGAAACAAAAAAATACCAGAAGCAAAGAACAAAGTCATCTACAATCACAAGCAATTTAGTTTCACATGTCCTTCTAGGTCCTGTGCGTGTAGATATAACATCTGGTTTTATGGACTTGAGATCACATGGTATGTATCATGCCTTTTCACACATCATGAATATTTATCAATTCATAATCTTAAAGCTATGAGTATTCTGATAACCAGCAATATACATCACAGCAATTCCATCTGTTAGAAAAAATGTAATCCTCCCTTTCTTGGGAAAAAAATTTCACAGAAGACCCAAATGACAACATGCCTCTAGATAAAAGCATTAGCAGAGTTCCAATTAAAATACTGCATTCTCTTAATGCTCAATTTTAAATGAAACATAAAGCAACAGAATACGTTAAAATGTTTCTAAGAGAATTTATCAGATATATATCATTAAAATATTAGCAAGAAGGTATGTTTCCATCAAATTACTTACTGTATTCCTATAGTAGAGCCAAAAGAGTTGCACATATATCAATGACTAGTGTCAAATGTAAATATAGACACATTTGCATACATCTCTCCCTTTATGCTTCATTCTGCCCCTCTGCTGCCAGCCTAATGAACGAGTCCTGACATACACTGCTCAGATATGGTTTAACAATTCCATGTCCAAGATGCATCTTTTCCATCAATTATAACAAAAAATATTAACAAATTGGTTAATTCACTAGCTCTACTTTTTTATCATACATTGTCACCCTAGGACATTCATAAAGCTCAGATGTTGCAAATAATAAAACTCGTCCACAACAAACAGAAGCACTTTACTGAAAATGCTCATATAGACCTACGGTTATTTTAAACCATCATCTAGATCTGGAGATACTAGCAAAAAGCCCTTTCCTTCATCCTTTCTCTTCTCCCTTTTCTACTATTGCAATGACTAAGTGTATGACTATGTCTAGCTCCAAGAAATGGATTGGCAAAGTCAGAAGACAAGACTTCCTAAAATCAAACAAAAGGTCATTTTATAAAAGGGAGTATTTTACGTTAGTCAACTCTATATACAGTAGTGAGCATTAATAAAATGTATACAAAACAATGGTTAGCTTAGAACAACATGAAAATGTCTTCAAATATGACCTAGAACTTCCTTCTCTTCCTTCTGAGGTCTTCTGTTTTATGTCCTCTAACTCACTGAACAAACATGGAAGCTTCGCTCCAGAGGTGGTCTAACAGCCATTTCAAAGTCACCTCCAGAAGACTTTTTTATAATTTCTTTTAAACAAATGAGAATTTACAAGATGTGTGACTTTATAATTCTGTCACATATCGGCAACCTCTGTACACCTAGAAAGCCCAGATGTGGAAAATGTTTTCTTTTTCTTTTTCTTTTTCTTTTTCTTTTTTTTTTTTTTTTGAGACAGAGTCTCGCTTTGTCATCCAGGCTGGAGTGCAGTGGCGCGATCTCGGCTCACTGCAACCTCCGCCTCCCGGGTGCAAGCGATCTCCTGCCTCAGCTTCCCGAGTAGCTTACACTATCGGCGTGCACCACTATGACCAAGTAAGTTTCGTATGTTTAGCAGAGACGGGGTTTCACCATGTTGGCCAGGATGTTCTAGATCTCTTGACCTCATGATCCGCCCGCCTCGGCCTCCCAAAGTGCTGGGATTACAGGCGTAAGCCACCGCACCCAGCCGAAAATGTTTTAAAAGGTTCGAGGGAAGCTGAGAGCAACTTTTTCACATTAAATACACAGACTTTCTACAAACGGCCAGTAAACCTTCCCAAAGGCTGGCGGACATGTCCAGCGGGCCAACTGTGGCCTGTCATCTTACCAATTCTCCTGTGCCATAGAGGTCTGGTAGAACGAAGACCAACCGTGATGGCCACTGATCCTTCTGCTTACCCTTCTCCAGGACTTGGCTCACCTTCTGTGCCGCTAAGGCCTTTGTCCGTTGTCCTCAGGACTCAGTAGGTCCCGTTCAACTGGTACAGAGCAGTCACTGCAGGCTGGGGTTCTACGTGGCTCTGTGGCCTAAAGAGGCCTCCGTAGACCCGCCCCCGCCACACCCTAGCGGCCTCCCAGCCGCTGCCATGCTTCTGGCCCGCCACAGCGGCTGCCACTCAAAGGCTCTGCATCCGGGCGGCTCGGCGGAGGCGTCCTGTAGGACTGGAGATCCAGCGGTCGGCGGGGTCTGGGCTGAGAGAGGCCGCCGCCACCATCAGGTCACCGAGGTGGGTTGAAGAATATGGTCGTTGCTCCTTCAAGGCCTGGGTGTGGCCGGTGCGAGCCCCAGCGAGGGCTCTGGGGTGTCTGCAGGGCCGAGACCCCAGCCTGTCCCAGGGCTTCCCCAACTCACCCGCTGGCCTAGGGTTGGAGGGCTCCAGGTGAGTTGGCCGCGCTCAGCGTCTCACCGCGATCTCTGTCGGAACTCTGGGATGCTTTTAAAAAAATACCGATTCTCGGACCTCCCACAGACTAATTAAACCAGGCTTGTTGGTTTGTCCAGACTTTGTTAGCTCTTTGACCGAGTCGTTTTAGCATACAGGTGTTCTTGAGGATATGAGCCGAGACTGGTATTAAAATCCTTACTTTGTCAGGCAGAGTGATTTCTATTGTAGGTCTATAAAAAACCAGGAAATAAGCCTATGCACTCATTCATGTACACATTCATTGGTTCATTTGTGTAGGGAATTCTCATTTATGTTCATGAGTAAGATTGTTCTGTAATTTTACGTCCTTAAAATATAATAGTCAGGTTTTGATATCAAGGTAATACCAATCATATAAAGTCAGTTTGGAAGCTTGCTGTCTCTTTTGGTTTTGTGGAAGAGTTTATGGAAGACTGACAAAATATCTGCACTAAATCTTGGGTAAAGTTTACTTATAAGCATAGAACTTCTTTGTGGGAAGGTTTATATATTAATTTTTTAAATTATAATACTATTTAGATTTTCCATTTCTTTTGGCAATTTTGGTGAATTTTATTTTTCAAGGAATTTGTCCATTTCATCCAAATTTTAAAATTTATTTAAGTTATTCAGAATATCTCTTATGAGATGTAATTATGATATATAATCATGAGATATCAATGTCTGTTGGGTCTGTAGTGATGCCATTGTTTTTATTCATAATACGGATATTTGAGCTTTCTCTTTTTATTTGAACAATCTCATCAAGATCAATTTTATTAGTATTTTTAAAGAACTAACTTTTGACTATATTTATCTTCTCTAATATAAAGTCTTACCCTAAAACATGTGGAGTCTAGGGCAAGAATATTGATGGAGGAATACATATATATATTGTACTATATATAACAAATATATATTTAAAGTCATAAATTAAGAAACCGTTAACTCTATCCTACCATGACAAAGCTATATAACTACAAAATTGAAAGATATGTAAAAGCTATGATTTTATATATGACTAAAGCTGGCAAAACATCAGAGATAACTGAATTTTATTTTTATTGGGAATATCTGGCTATTCTGTTTATGGAATGATAATGTTTCAGTGAAAATTTTATTTTTCATATATTTTAAATAAAATTAAAAATTATTTTGTTTAATTCAGTTTTTCACAAAATTTGTGTCAATTGACAGTAATGTGAAATTACACATTATTTCCTGAGTCTTTGTAGTTATTTTAAAAATTAATTTTAATTGGAAAAACTTCTGTCTGCAGAGGCAGTAGCAGCTGAAATTGTCAACAAAATACTTAAAGCATTACTTTGATTAGGAAATGCAACAAAAACTTTACATGTAAGTACATTGTAATGTGGTTGCATAACCAATTGTTATTACTGCTGGGATTACAGGCATCTGCCACCATGTCTGGCTAATTTTTGTATTTTTATTAGAGACAGGTTTTCACTATGTTGGCCAGGCTGGTCTCGAACTCCTGACCTCAGGTGATCCACCCACCTCAGTCTCCAAAGTGCTGGGACTACAGATGTGAGCCACTGCACCCGACCAAGAGTCAATTTTTAATATCAAAGACCACAGACCACAATACACTCTTTATATGGAGATTGTCTGTTGTTTTGCTTAGTTCATCTAGTGCATTTCATATCTTCTCTAGATCAAATCTACTTATTCTAAGAACGTTTAGTCAGTGTTTCCATCACGTATCTCAGGGTATCTGTGAGATCAAATTTGATATGTGTTTTACCAAGACACTCCATATATAATCTTAAAATTATTTATGAATATTTTTTGAATCACTCACTTTTGACATGAGCCTGTGTCTCCTAGAAACAAATTCAAACTACAGTGCTGTATAGCACAAGTAATGCTTTTAAACATTTGGCCACAATTCTGGTTCATTAATACTTTTTAATTTACCGATCATATTAGTGCCTTTACTAAAGGCTTACTCTAGACAGTCTTTTAAATCAATTCCTTCATTGAAAGTAGTTTCTGTAGTTTTTTGCTTAAGACAGAACTTGTACTTTTCACAGCAGGGGGAGAATTCATCAATTCATGGTTTCCCTATTCCAGTAGTTCATCAGTAAAAATCAAGAATATTGTTACATGTAACTTTTGTTCTTGTTATAATCTAGTTGAATAAAGTAGTATTCACTTTTATTATATGCATTTATTTTATGTATGATTTCACTATTACCTAGTAATCATTATCTCATTTTGAATTCTCCATCTTAGATAGTAACCAAAGTTTCTAAAAGAAAAAGTTTCACCTCTATATCTTGCCACTCTAGCACAGTTTCAAAATGATTTCCTTCAAACCTATACCTTGTCTTTATTTTTAAAGAAATATTATGTGATTAATGTCCTAAAGAACTTTCACTTGCTTGGCTAAAATAATGAGACATAATTTTATTCTTTTCAGAGGATCAAAATAAGTTGGTTTTTTTTTTTGTTTTTTTTTTTTTTGTATGTTTGTTTTTTTCTTATTGAGAAGGGGTCTCCCTTTGCCTCCCAGGCTGGAGTGCAGTGGCACAATCTCGGCTCACTGTAACCTCCCCCTCCTGGGGTCAGATGATTTTCCTGCCTCAGCCTCCCGAGTAACTGGGATTACAGGGGCCCTCCATCAAACCTGGCTAGTTTTTGTATTTTTAGTAGGTTTTCAGTGTTCACTTGATTGAGTACTATCATAGGTTTGCTGTTTAGTTAGCCTTGTTTTTTAACTTTTAGTGTAATAGTTGCGTGCATATCTTTTGTGTGCAAGTGATGTTTTGTTTTTTATTAACCAAGAACCTGGGTCTCTCCAGTCACAAGTATTTTATTTTCATGATCAGTGCTAATTTTGAATATTGATTACAAAACATAGCAATAGTTACAAAATTCTCCGTCTCCAGTTTCTCCATTTGAAACAGTTTTGGTGTAAAATGAAGTGTTAAATTTTCTTTCATGTTCATCCAATGGAAAGTTGTAAACATTAGTTCATATCAGATTGTGTTTGAGATATATTCTCTTGCTGTGAGAAACATGTGACTGCTGTTTCCTACAATCATTGTCCAGTAAGCAGGGTAAAGCCATGGAGTTTTCTTTCTTTTATGTGGAATATACCAATTCTAAAACATGATTTTCTTTTTGTAAGAGAAAGGCCAGAGTGTAAATTTTTAATTCTGAGTGTGCATTCGATCAGTTTTTTCATTGTCAAACAATAATCAAATCTTTGTTTAGCATGGAGTTGCAAGAGTTTTATCTGACTTGTTCACATCGTTTGTTTAGTATGAAGTTGCAAGAGTTTTATCTGACTTGTTTACATCGTAGAGTTGATAAGAATAATTTTCTTGCTTGTTTTTATTTTGATAAAAAATTATGCTTCCTTGAGTTAAGATTTTTTAATGTATTTTTTCTCACATTCTGTTTTGGGTCATGTTTGACAGAGGTCTGTTTACTTTCATTGTTTCCGGTATTAAACTTAACTGATCACCACTTTGAATATTTTTCTATTACCTTTTTCTCTCATTTTTTTTTTTCTTTCCTTAGTTCTACCTCCCCATTTTTAATTTCTAGCATATCTTTTATTTTTATACCTCAAACATCGAAGGCATTTAAAAAAAGTATTTGAATGTACTCAGGTATTTGAAATTTGAATGTATCTTCATTAAAGATTCTAGCTAATATTAAAAATTATCTTTTATGAGTGTTTCAAAAATTATATTTTTTCTCAACTGTGCAAAATTACTTACTGAAATAAAAGATGAAATACAGACTGTAATTGAACTATCAAAATTCTAAGGAAAAATAATTTAAATCTGAAACATGCTGGGTGTAGCTCATGCCTATAATCCCAGAACTTTGGGAGGCTAAGGTGGGTGGATCACTTCAGCCCAAGAATTTGACACCAGCCTGGGCAACATGATGAAACCCCATTTCTACAAAAAAATAAATAAATAAATTAGATGGATGTGGTGGTGCACATCTGTAGCCTTAGCTACTTGAGATGCTGAGGAGGGAAGATAGCTTGAGCTTCGGAGGTCAAGGCTGCAGTGAGCTGGGATTGTGCCACTGCACTCCAGCCTGGGCAGCAGAGTTAAAGCTTGTCTCAAAAGTTAAAATAAAAATTAAATTAAAATATAAAAAAATCTGAAACATGTAATTTTTTTAACTAATTATTTAACACATATTGTTTTTATAAACTATTCATGATTCTAGCATCCAAAGTCTAGTTGCCAAGATGAAGAATCAGAATTACATTTCATGCATATTACATCTAGACCTACATATATACAAATTTAAAAATAATATGAATGATTTAATATTGGCAAAATGCTCCTTAGTCATCACGAGCAAGTATTGTGAAATTGGCAGTAATTTGTCAGTACTTCCGGAACCATTAATTAGAACATAAAAGAAGCAGGAAAATGAATAAGTAACACTGCTGGGAAATAATTTTTTTTTTTTCATGTAAGAATCTATTGAATTCATGCTGAGGCTTAAGATTTGGAAAGTTAATTTGTCTTGTCTTTTACCTAAGTGCTTTGTCACTTAAATCCTTTCCACATTCTGAGGAAGTGTCTGTATCTGATGTTGGCAGTGGCAAAACCTACAAAACTTTCTGGCCTGAGGGGTAGAAGAGATTCCCTGGAGGTTTGAATGGTATTGTTCATGGGAGCATTTAGATTATGAATTGTGTTGTGACAGGGCTGAGAACCACATCCTAAGTGATGGAAGTTACCATATGTTCCTTAAAAAATTGTGTGTGGGTGTGGTACAAGGTATGGATGGAGATTCACATTTTCTGCATGTGGATATCAAGTTGTTCCAGCACCATTTGTTGAAAAGACTATCCTTTTTTATCACTGAATTATTTTTGCATTTTTGTCAAAAATCAATTGACCATTTCTTTATGGATTTTCCTTTTTAAGGTATTAAACTTAATTAAATGATTAACTTTCAAGTGTGTAACCGACCTTGCATTCTTGGGATAAACACCACTTTGTCACCATCTATTATCTGTTACATATACTAGATTCAATTTGATGAAAGTTTTTAAAAAGGATTTTTGTATGTTTATGAGGAATATTGTTTTTTAGTTTTTTAAATTTATTTATTTATTTTTACTTAGATATCTTTGCCTGGTTTTGATATTAGGAGAATGCTAGATTCCAATAATGAATTGGGACGATTTCCCTTCTCTCCAATTTTTGGGAAGAGTGTATGTATATAGAACTGATGTTTATTTCTTAAATGTTTGCTAGAAATCATCAATGAAGCCACTGGAGACTAGAGTTTTCCTAAAAAGATATAAAACTACTCGGGTTATTTTTTTCTTCTTGAATGAGTCTAGTATTTTGAGTCTCTCAAGGAACTTGTCTGTTTTACCTAAGTTTTTGAACTTATTGACATAAAATTATTCATGGTATTCACTGATTACCTTCTTAATAACTAGAATATGTAATAATGTTACCTCTCTTATTCCTGATATTGGCAATTCATTCTTCTCTCTTTTATTCTTGATTAACTGAAATTTTCTATCCTTTGAACAACATCTCCTAAACCCACCCCTACTCCTCAGCACTTGGTAACCACCATTCTACTCTGTTATGAGTTTGGCTTTTTTTTTTAAACTAATTACTGAAACTCTAGACTTTATTCAGATTTCACTATTCTTTGTGGATCTTTTAAATTTTTCATTTCAGTAGGTTTTTGGGGAACAGGTAGTGTCTGGTTACATGAATAAGTTCTTTAGTGGCGATTTCTGAGGTTTTGATGCACCCATTACCTGAGCAGTGTACACTGTACCCATTGTGCAGTCTTTTATCCCTCACCTCCCCCACCCTTTCCTCCAAGTCCCCACAGTCCAATGTATTACTCTTATGCCTTTGTGTCCTCATAGCTTAGCTCTCATGTGAGTGAGAGCATATGATGTTTGGTTTTCCATCCCTGAGTTAAGTCTCCAGTTCCATCCAGGTTGCTGTGAATGCCATTATTTTTTTCCTTTTTTTAATGGCTGAGTAGTGTTCTGTGGTACATACATACCACGTTTTCTTTATCCACTCACTGATTGATAGGCATTTGGACTGGTTCCATATTTTTGCAATTACAAATTGTGCTGCTATAACCATGTATGTGCAAGTATCTTTTTTAGTATAATGACTTTTTTCCCTCTCAGTAGATAACTACTAGTGGGATTGCTGGATTAAACGGCAGATCTAGTTTTTTAAGGAATCTCCACACTGTTTTCCATAATGGTTGTACTAGTTTACATTCTCACCAGGAGTGTAAAAGTGTTCCCTTTTCACTGCTTCCATGCCAACATCTATTATTATTATTATTATTTTGATTATGGCCATTCTTACAGAAGTGAGGTGGTATCACATTGTGGTTTTGTGGTTTTGACATTTCCCTGATAATTAGTGATGGTGAGCACTTTTCCAAATGCTTATTGGCCATTTCTGTATCTTTTGAGAATTGTCTATTCATGTCCTTAGCCCACTTTTTGATGAGGTTGTTTTTTTCTTGCTGATTTGAGTTCTTTGTAGATTCTGGATATTAGTCCTTTGTCAGATGTATAGATTGTGAAGATTTTCTCCCACTCTAGGTTGTCTGTTAACTCTGCTGATTATTTCTTTTGCTGTGCAGAAGCCTTTTAGTTTAATTAAGTCACATTTATTTATCTTTGTTTTTGTTGCATTTGCTTTTGGGTTCTTGGTCATGAAGTCTTTGCCTAAGCCAATGTTTAGAAGAGTTTTTCTGTTATCTTCCAGAATCTATGGCTTCGGGTCTTAAGTATTTGATCCATCTTGAGCTGATTTTTGTATAAGGTGAGAAATGGCTTGCCAACCATCCCAGCACCATTTGTTGAATGGGGTGTCCTTTCCACACTTTATGTTTTTGTTTGCTTTGTCAAAGATCAGTTGGCCATAAGTATTTGGCTTTATTTCTGGGCTCTCTATTCTGCTCCATTGGTCTATGTGCCTGTTTTTATACCAGTACCATGCTGTTTTGGTGACTATGGCTTTATAGTATGTAAGTCAGATAATGTAATGTCTCTAGATTTGTCCTTTTTGCCTAGTCTTGCTTTGGCTATGTGGGCTCTTGTTTGGTTCCATATGAATTTTAGGATTGTTTTTTCTAGTTCTGTGAAGAATGATGGTGGTATTTTGATGGGGATTGCATTGAATTTGTAGATTGCTTTTGGCAGTATGGTCGTTTTCACAATACTAATTTTGCTCATCCATGAGCATGGAATGTGTTTCCATTTATTTGTGTCATCTATGATTTTTTTCAGCAGTGTTTTGTAGCTTTCCTTGTAGAAGTATTTCACATCCTTGGTCAGGTATATTTTTAAGTGTTTTATCTTTTTGGCCGCTATTGTAAAAGGGATTGAGTTCTTGATTTGATTCTCAGCTTGGTTGCTGTCGGTGTATAGCAGACTTGTGTACATTAATTTTGTATCCCAAAACTTTGCTAAATTCATTTACCAGTTCTAGGAACTTTTAGGATGAGTCTTAGGGTTTTCTAAGTGTATGATCATATTGTCAGCAAACAGGGATAGTTTGACTTCCTTTATACCGATTTGGATGTCCTTTCTTTCTCTTGCCTGATTGCTCTGGCTAGGACTTCCAGGATACGTTGAATAGAAGTGGTGAAAGTGAGCATCTTTGTCTTGTTCAGTTTTCAGGGGAATGTTTTCAACTTTTTTCTATTCAGTACAATGTTGGCTGTGAGTTTGTTGTAGATGGCTTTTTTTTTACCTTAAGATATGTCCCTTCTATGCTGATTTTGCTGAGGGTTTTAATCATAAAGGGATGCTGGATTTTGTCGAATGGTTTTTCTGCATCTACTGAGATGATAATGTGATTTTTTATTTTTAATTCTGTTTATGCAATGTATCACATTTATTGACTTATGTATGTTAGGCCATCCCTATATTCCTAGTATGAAACCTACTTGATGATGTTGGATTATCTTTCTTTTTTTTTTGAGACAGTTTTGCTCTTTCACCCAGGCTGGAGTGCAGTGGTGCAATCTCAGCTCACCCCGCAACCTCCACCTTCCAGTTTCAAGTGATTCTCCTGCCTCAGCCTCCCAAGTAGCTGGAATTACAGGTGTGTGCTACAAATAATAATTTTTGTATTTTTAGTAGAGATGAGGTTTCACTATATTGGCCAGGCTGGTATTGAACTCCTGACCTTGTGATCTGCCTACCTCAGCCTCCCAAAGTGCTGGGATTACAGGCATAAGCCACCACACCTGGCTGCTGTGTTCATTGAGTTCCCCACTACTATTGTGTTACCATCTATTTCATGTCTTAGGTCTAGTAGTAATTGTTTTATAAATTTGGGAGCCCCAGTGTTAGATGCATATGTACTCAGAATTGTGATATTTTCCTGCTGGACTAGTCTTTTTTATCATTATTTGTCTGTAGTTGTCTTTTTTTGTTATGGCCTTCCCGGGCTTGGTATTGAGGTGATACTAGCTTTATAGAATGATTTAGGGAGGATTCCCTCTTTATCTTCTGGAATAGTGTCACTAGGATTGTTACAAATTTTCTTTGAATGTCTGGTAGACTTCAGCTGTGAATCCATCTGGTCCTGGACTTTTTTTGTTGTTGGCAGTTTTTAAATTACCATTTCAATCTTGCTGCTTGTTACTGGTCTGTTCAGGGATTCTATTTCTTCCTGGTTTAATCTAGGAGTGTTGTGTATTTCCAGGAATTTATCCATCTCCTCTAGGTTTTCTAGTTTATGTGTGTAAAGGTATTCATAGTAGCTGTGAAAATCTTTTGTATTTCTGTGGTATTGGTTGTAGTATCTCCCATTCTGTTTCTAATTGAGCTTATGAGTCTTCTCTCTTCTTTTCTTGGTTAATTTCACTAATGATCTATCAATCTTATTTTTCTAGAGAAAAAGCTTTTTATTTCATTTATCTTTTGTAGTTTTTGGTTGTTGATTGTTTCAATTTCATTTACTTTTGCTCTGATCTTTGTTATTTCTTTTCTTCTGCTGGGTTTGCGTTTGGTTTGTTCTTGTTTCTCCATTTCTGTGAGATGCGACCTTAGATTGTCAGTCGGTGGTCTTTCAGACTTCTTGATACAGGCATTTAATGCTATGAACTTTCCTCTTAACACTGCTTTTGCTGTATCCCAGAGGTTTGGATAGGTTTTGTCACTATTCAGTTTAAAGAATTTTTAAATTTCTGTCTTGATTTCATTGTTGATCCAATGATCATTCAGGAGCAGCTTATTTAATTGCCATGCATTTACATGGTTTTGAGGGTTTCTTTTGGAGTTGATTTCCAGTTTTATTCCGCTGTGGTTTGAGAGAGTACTTGATATAATTTTGATTTTCTTAAATTTACTGAGACTTGTTTTTCACCTTGATATATCTTGAAGAATGTTCCGTGTGCTGATGAATAGAATGTATATTCTGCAGTTGTTGGGTAGAATGTTCTGTAAGTACCTGTTAAGTTTATTTGTTCTAGGGTATAGTTTAAGTCCATTGTTTCTTTGCTGACTTTCTGTCTTGATGACCTATCTAGTGCTGTCAGTGGAGTATTAAAGTCCCCCACTATTATTGTGTTGCCATCTATCTCATTTCTTAGATCTAGTAGTAATTGTTTTATACATTTGGGATCTCCAGTGTTAGGTGTATATATATTCAGAATTGTGGTATTTTCCTACTGGACTCTTATCATATAATATCCCTCTTTGTCTTTTTTTAACTGCTGTTGCTTTAAAGTTTGTTTTGTCTGATATAAGAATAGCTACTACTGCTAGCTTTTGGTGTCCACTTGCATGGAATATCTTTTGCCATCTCTTTGCCTTAAATTTATGTGTGTCCTCATGTGTTAGGTGAGTCTCCTGAAAGCAGAAACTTGATTGGTGAATTCTTATCCTTTCTGCCATTCTGTATCTTTTTCTTTTACATTGTACTTTAGGTTCTGGGGTACATGTGCAGATCATGCAGGATTGCTGCATAGGTACACTCATGGCAAGGTGGTTTGCTGCCTCCATCCCCCCGTCACCCACATCTGGCATTTCTCCCCATGTTACCCCTCCCCAACCTCCCCACCCCCTGCTGTCCCTCCTCATTCTGTATCTTTTAAGTGGAGCATTTAGGCCATTTACATTCAGTGTTTACATTGATATAAGAGGTACTGTTCTATTCATCATGCTGCTTGTTGCCTGAATACCTTTTTTCTCGTTGTGTTATTGTTATATAGGTCCTGTAAGATTTATGCTTTAAGGAGGTTCTATTTGGATGTTTTCCAAGGATTTGTTTCAAGATTAAGAGCTCCTTTAAGCAGTTCTTGTAGTTCTGGCTTGGTAGTGGTGAATTCTCTCAGCATTTGTTTGTCTGGAAAAAACTGTATCTTTCCTTCATTAATGAAGCTTAGTTTCACTGGATACAAAATTCTTGGCTGTTAATTGTTTTGTTTAAGGAGGCTAAAAATAGGACCCCAATCCATTCTAGCTTGTAGGGTTTCTGCTGAGAAATCTGCTGTTAATTTGATAGGTTTTCCTTTGTAGGTTACCTGATACTTTTGCCTCACGCCTCTTAAGATTCTTTCCTTCATCTTTACTTTACATAACCTGATGACTTTGTGCCTAGGTGATGATCTTTTTGCAATGAGTTTTTCAGGTGTTCTTTGAGCTTCTTGTATTTGGATGTCTAGATTCCTAGCAAGGCTGGGGAAGTTTTCCTTGATTATTCCCTCAAATATGTTTTCCAAACTTTTAGATTTCTCTTCTTCCTCAGGAACACCAATTATTCCTAGGTTTGAACATTTAACATAGTCCCAGACTTCTTGGAGGGTTTGTTCATTTTTTTGAAATTCTTTTTTCTTTGTCTTTGACAGTTGGGTTAATTCAAAAGCCTTGTCTTCAAGCTCTGAAGTTCTTTCTTCTGCTTGTTAAATTCTGTTGCTGAGATTTTACAGTGCATTTTTCGTTTCTCGAAGTGTATCCTTGATTTCCAGAAGTTGTAATTGTATTTTATTTTTACTGTCTATTTCACTGAAGAGTTTTCCTTTCATATCCTGTATTATGTTTTTTATCTCCTTAAGTTGGACTTCACCTTTCTCTGATGCCGCCTTGATTAGCTTAATAAACGACCTTCTGAATTCTGTTTCTGGCAGTTCCAAAGATTTCATCTTGATTTAGATCCATTGCTGGTGAGCTGCTATCTTTTGGGGGTGCTAAAGAACCTTGTTTTGTCATATTACTAGAATTGCTTTTCTGGTTCCTTCTTATTTGGGTAGACTATGTCAGAGGGAAGATCCGGGACTCAAGGGCTGCTGTTCAGATTCTTTTTTCCCACAGGGTGCTCCCTTGATGTGGTGTTCTCCCTCTTCCCCTAGGAATGGGACTTCCTAAGAGCTGAACTGGATTTTTGCTCTTATAGGTCTAGCCACCCAGTGGAGCTAGCAGGCTCTGGGTGGGCACTGGGGAGTGTCCGCAAAGAGTCCTGTGATATGATCCATCTTTAGGTCTTTCAGCCATGGAGACCAGCGCCTGCTCTAGTGGAGAGAGCAGGGGTGTGAGTGGACTCTGTGAGGATCTTTGGCTGTGTTTTTTTTTTTAGTGTGCTGGTTTTGTGTTGGTTGCCTCCAGCTAGGAGGTGGCAATTTCAAGAGTGCATCAACTGCAGTTAGTTTTTTGGTGTCTCAGGGAGCCTGCAGCAGTGATCTGGTTCCTGTTATGGATTCTCTCAGCTTTCCTAGTATGTTCCTGCAGTAGTTCTTGGAGCAACAGTTCACGATGTGGTCTCCACATGCTGCTCTGTCCATCTGAGTGGGAACTGCAAGCTTGTCCTGCCTCTATAATATACTTTGAAATCAAGGAATGTGATGCCTTCAGCTTTGAACTTGTTGCTGAAGATTGCTTTTGGCTATTTGGGATCTTTTGGGGTTCCATACAAATTTTAGAAGTTTTTTTTTTTTCTATTTCTGTGAAAAATGACATCCGAATTTTGATAGGAATTTTGTAGAATCTGTGAATTGCTTTGGGTAGTGTATGGACATTTAATAAATATTCTAATCCATGAGTACAAGATCTCTTTCCAGTTATTTGTGTCATATTTAATTTCTTTCATCAATGTTTTATTGTTTTCAGTATATAGATTTTTTTACTTCCTTGATTAAATTTATTCCTATTTCATTTTTTAATGCTGTTATGAATAGGATTGTTTTCTTAATTTCTTTTTCAAATAGTTTGCTGTTAGTATATAAAAACACTACTGATTTTTGTATCTTGATTATTGTATCATGCAACTTTACTGAATTTGTTGATCAGTTCTAACAGTTTTGTTGTGTGAAATCCTTAGGGTTTTCTATGTATGAGATCATGTCATCAGCAATGAGGCAATTTCACTTCTTCCTTTCCTATTTGGATGCTTTTATTTCTTTTTCTTGCCTGATTGCTTTGGTTAGGACTTCTATCACTATATAGAATAGAGTGTTAAGGGTGAACATCCTTCTCTTGTTCCTGAGTATAGAGAAAAAGCTCTCAACTTTTCACTGTTGAGTATGATGTTAGCTGTGTGCTTGTCATATAGGGCCTTTTTTATGTTGAGGTACATTACTTCTGCAGCTAATTTGTTGAGAGTTTTTATAATGAAAGGATGAAGTTTGTCAAATGATTTTTTTTACATCTATTGAGATGATTATATGGTTTTTGTCCTTCATTTTATTACTATGGTGTGTCACATTCATTGACTTACATATGTTGAATCATCCTTGCATCCCAGGAATGAGTCCCACTTGATCACAGTGAATGATCTTTTTAATGTGCTATTGCAGTTTACTGGTATTTTGTTGAGGAATTTTACATATATGACCATTTATTTTTTTTTTTCTAATCTTTAATGTGGATGCCTAGACCACTGAATTGAGACTTCTGTTTTCTAATAAAAGCATTTCAGTACTGTGAATTTCCTAAAGCATTGCTTTCACTGTGTCTCACAAGTTTGATATGTTGTGTTTTCATTTCCCTTCAGTTAAAAATTACTTTATAATTTGCTCTTCTTAAATTTCTTCTGCAATTCATGTCTCTGAATATTTGAGGATTTTCTAAATTTTATAGTTACTTCTTGTGATATCCTAAGTTTTTGCTTTATGTATTTTGAAGCTGTTATTTGGCTGTTAGGAAAAATTCAAACCATATTTCCTTTGCTCTCATATCAACACAAGACTTCTGTGACCCCAAAATGTGTTGGAATTTCTTCCCACCAACAAATAAGCAGTCAGTTCTGTAGCAGTTGCCAGCTGGGTATCCTCTAATTCAATTCTGACATTATCTACCTGGAGATAGTGTCAGATCCCCTGGTTGAGGTCTTAGTCCACAAACTGCACCTGCCTTTAGTCACCAGTCATAGGTCGTGACCTCTGGAACTTATGACTAACCAGCTTTAAGTTGGGTTTCAAGTTCCATGACCTCATTGAAAGTACCCCAATCCTCAGCAAACATATCAGCAACTTCTGTGTCGTCTTCTTGAAACTTTGTACTGACTATCAGTGTCTTAGCTTGGGCTGTGAAAACAAAGCACCATAGACTGAGTGGCTTTGATTAATTTGCTTAAGTGGCTCAGAAACTCAGGGAAACATGTTTACCAGTTTATTATAAAGGATATTACAAAGGTTACAGATGAAGAGATGCAAAGGGCAAGGTATGGGAAGGGGGCATGAACCTTCCATGCCCTTCCTGGGTAAGCCAACTCTCAGGAACCTCCATATGTTCAGCTATCTGGAAGCTCCCTGAATGAATCTTTGATGGAGATTTCATTGGATAGGCATGATTGATGACCAGTACAAATATGAGTGGACTAAAAGTGTATGATCTAAACCCAGCAAAGCCTGTCTGTTCAGATTCTAGTTGCCCTCTTTGTGCATCATTCCTTCCCTCAAAATATGGGCAGGACTCTTTCTGGAATGAGGCTTTTATGTTCTACAATCAGATTGCAGTTTTGCCTTGGGCAGGAGAAGATCAGAGAGAGAAATTCTTTTTACTGTAGCCAGGACTATGTCAGTTATGAGCCAGGAGCCATGAACAAAAACCCATAATCCATATCTCATAATGTCACATAGGCCCATATACATTTAGGATTATGTCTTTTTGATGAAATTAACCTTTCTTGTGAAATGTCCCTGTTTATTCCTGGTTTGCTCTGGTTAGTGTTAAATGTGTTCTTTTACTCTGTGTGCTCTGGTTAGTATTATGTCTGTTCTTTTACTTTTAACCTGTTTTTGTCTTTATAAAGTTCATTTCTAATAGGCAAGATAGGCCTTGCTTTTTTATCTAATCTGACATTCTCTGTCATTTACCTGGGGATATTTAGACCATTTACATTTAATATTAATGATATGATTTGGTTTAATCTGCCATCTTGTTATTTGCTTTCTGTTCATTTCATTTGTTCTTTGTTCCCCTTTTCCTCTTTTTCTGCCTTCTTTTGGGTTTATTGCCTATTTTTTATTACTCTGTTTTACTTTCTTTGTTAGATTCTAGTTCTATGCCTTTGTTTTCTTTCGTGATTTTTTTAGGGTTTATATTGTGCATATTAACTTATCACAGTTACAGTTTATTGCTTTTTATATAGCGTTAAAAACTTATAACAGTTTACTTGCATTTCCCTTCGTCTGGCCTTTGTGCTATTCTTGTCATATATGTTAGTTCTATATCCATTTTAAGTTATTGGCTGTTATTTTTGTTTTTAATAGTCAATTTTGTTTTCAAGACTCGAAACATAAATTCTTTTATATTTACTCACATATTAATCCTTTTCAGTGCTCTTTATTTATGTATCTGACATTTTCCTTCCATCTAAAACATTTTCCTTTAATATGTTTTTGTAATGTGGATCTGATAATGATGAATAATTTCAGCTTTTGCATTTCTGAGAACTTTTTATTTTGTCTTTGTTTTTGAAATATATTTTTATTATGTCTAGATTGCTGGATTGACAGGCTTCTTCCCCCCCACCCCCAGAATTTTAAAGATTTTACTCCATTAAAGCATTGTTTCCAGTGAAAATTCTTATCTTTGTTACTCTGTTATAGCATATCTTTGATCTCGGCCTGATTTTAAGATTTTCTTTTTATTATTGATTTTAAGTAATTTAATTATGATATTCTGAAGTGTAATGTCCTTGGAGTTTCTTTTGCTTGGGGTTTGTTGAGATTTTTGTGTTTGTGGACTTATGTTTGCATCATTTTTGGAAGGTTTTGACCATTATTTCCTTAAATAGTATTTTTGTTCTCCCCTTTCCGTTAATTACATGTATTTTGTTTGCTTAGTTCACTGATGTTCTGTCCTCACCCCATGTTTTCTTTCTGTTTCATTTTGGATACTTTCTGTTGCTTTGTCTTCAAGCTCGCAAGTCTTTTCCTTGGCAGTGTGTGTCTATTTATTCTATCCAGTGTTTGTTTTATTTTAGATGTTGAGGTTTTTATTTTTAGGGTTTAATTTGAGTCTTTTTTCTACTTCCTATGTTTCTACTTAACATACTCAATTTTTCCTCTCCCTACTTAAACATATAGAATATAGTTATACTAATTATTTTGGTGACTTTTTCTGTGAATTTTGTGCCATTTTCATATGTTCCTATTGGTTGAATTTTTTCCCTTATGTGGGTCATATATTCCTGTTTCCCTTCATGCTATTTCATTTCCTTTCCTGTTTCCTTTCATTTTTTGTTTTGTTTTGTTCAGAGACAGGGTCTTGCTCTGTTGCCCAGGCTGGAGCGCAGTGGTGTGATCTTGGCTCACTGCAGCCTTGACCTCCTGGGCTCAAGCGATCCTCCCCTCTGCCTCCCGAGTAGCTGGGACTACAGGCATTCACCACCATGCCTGGCCTCTACTGTTTTTTCTAATTGAATGCCAGATACATTTTACTTTTAATACATTTTACCTAAAATGAATCCCATTTTACTTTTTCAGATTCTAGATATTTTTGTATTCCTCCAAATATTCTGCAATTTTGTTCTGGGATGCAATTAAGTTTTTTGGAAACAGTATGATACTATTGAGTCTTTAAGTTAGGTGGGACCATCATAATTTTAGGGCTAAATTTCTCTACACTACTGAGGCAGTGCCTGAGTCCCTGGTCTATCATGGATTATGAGGTTTTCATATTTTGGCTGCTAGAAATGCAAACTGCTCCTGGTACTGTGTGAGTTCCAGTGATTTGTTTTTTATTTTTGAGTGGTCCTTTCCTCAGCATCAGGTAACTTCCTCACTTGAAGGCATTGATTTGTTCCCGAAAACCCACAGGGACCCTCTGCAGATCTTTGGGTCTCTCTTCTATCCATAAACCAACTATGTGGTAGGTACCATTATTATGCTCATTTTACAGAGAAAAAGAGAGGTAAATTATGTGCCCAGGGTGGCACAATTAATAGAGAATAGAGCTGAGACTAAAATCCTGACTGTCTGTTCTGGAGTCCAGCCTAACCACTCTGCTGTACTGCCTCGCTATGTGTGGTCATTTGATGGTTTCTAGGGTTCACTTACCTCAGGTATGATTTTTGGGACTGAGCTCCTAAAAGCTCAGATGCCCATTAACATGCAGTTTTACAAATCAAGGTCAACTGTTCCAAATTAAGCAGAACTTGGACCAATATAATTGGTCTCTATTTTCTTGCTGGTAAATACAGTTTTACCTTAAGAAGATGTCTGGTCCCCAATCCATTTAAGAGCTACTCTGAATGTTGGAATCCTGTCCCTCTGCTTTTTATTTTATTTATTTTAATTTTTCCTATTTGATACAGGTTTTCACTGTCACCCAGGCTAGAGTGCAGTGGTGCAAACATAGCTCACTGTAGCTTCTACCTCCTGGGCTCATGCAGTCCTCCCACCTCATCCTCCTGAGGTACATACCACCATCTCTGGCTTTTTTTAAAAAAATTATTTTTAGTAGAGACAGGGTCCCAGTTATGTTGCCCAGGGTGGTCTCAGACTCCTGAGCTCAAGGTGATGCTCTGGCCATGGCCTCCCAAAGTGCTGGGATTACAGGTGTGAGTCACTACACCCAGCCTCCTTTTCCTTATTACCTCTACAGGTAGGATCCTGTCTTGTGCAGCCTTGTTGTTTTTGGAAAAGGCAGCTCTCCACCCCCTCAAATACCAACAAGTTAGCTGACTAAGCATTGCTTCTAAAATGGATGTCAGTTTTTGTGCAACGAATTGCAAGCTGTGGTTTCTCAGTGCAATTCTGGCAGGCTCCAGGCACAGCTTTCCCACTTCAGACTGCCATTGTCACACCTTTGGGGGAAGTCAGGGCAGAGGTTTTAAGAACAGGATCCTTGGTGTTTGATTCAGGACAAGAATCAGTTACAGGCTCAGCTGATTGAGTGGCCGTGACTGAAGAAAGAAATCATCTGAATTATTTAGCTGACAAGTTGAAAACTGTGGGTCCTATGCTGTATTGTCTTTTACTCTGCTTGGTCTACCTGGATTCAAAGCAAAAGCTTTTTGGGAGATGAATTTAATCAGCATTCAGGAGAATTCCAGGAAAAGCTGCCTTATATATTGCCGGCCATGTATGTGACTATAACTGTTCCATTCTTGTTATCTATACTGGCTGTTTAAAAATCCCCAATATATATATTATTTAATTATAAATTATATAATTATAAATCAATAAATGTACTAAAACTAGTAAAACTTTTGGGCATTATTGTCAACATGTGATGTGCTGATCTGATGATTTATTTTATTAAATGTCAAAATAACTTTTGGGCTCAAAAGTCAATCTAAGTTTGTAACTTATGTTTGAAAATCGTAATTTTAATGGCTGCATATGACCTAGAACAGCTTTTGGCCAAATAACCACAAGTCTCTCCCTACCCCCAAGTATGGATATTTTTGTCAAAAATTTAAAAGAAATGTCAATATTTGGCTGGGGAGTAAGTGTTGGTCTATTTGTTATTTGCCCGGTGGGAATATTTCTCTTATTTTTGTTTTAAATCAGGAGCATGGACACTCTTGGCTCTATTTCTCTTGCCCTTCTTGGGCTGTTCATTTCTGTGCTTGGAAGAGAAAATAACTTAGAGAAATTAGCTGCCCAAATGTGTGATTTCTTGGTCTGCCAGGGCTAGGTGTGAAGCAGGTGCTTCCAGGACATTCATGGGTTGTCCAGGGTGTTCATGTATAACCCTTTCCCAGCATCCTGCTGGTTCCAACAACCTGGATCACTCTGTGTCTTTCCAGTTCTCTGTGATAGACACTGGCAGCTAGTGAAATGTGGGGCTGACGGTTACCCCTGAAACTTGGCAATGAGGGGAACAAGGACGTAGGCAGAGCCATGCAGCCTGAAAGCCCTGAGAAGGAGGTTGGACAATGTGCTCTGGGGTCTCTCCAGTAGCAGATGTAGGTTCAGTAGAGTTGGAATCAGCCCAAAATAATGAAGTGGTCCTCCTGGAACAAAAGCAGGGAAAGGACTTTGCCCACCTGGACATCCAGGTTGAGACAGGAGAGGTCATTTAGGTCTGTTAGAGCTCGGGAGTGTGTCACCTGTCTTATATCATGGGATATAAGAAAGTGGGGATCAGAGGAACAGATCTGATGGTGAGCATCCAATAGGTCTACCCAGGCAAGAGGAGACTCGATTCTGAGGAATGTGGGTCATTCGGTTTTCTTTTGCAAGAGCATCCTGAGTGTGTCTTTGGGTAACTGTCACATACCCGTAATGACATGTTTAGTGTCTGGCTTCTCTGCTAGGACAATATACTCAGTGAGGTAGGGCCCAGGTTGGTCAGGTTCTCAGATGGTTCCCCACTCCCCAGCAAAAAAGGTCTAGTGGGCCATGACCAGAGAGGTGTGCTCTGCCTTGGGGGCAGACTGCCTCAGAGAGAAGAGACCTGTCTTTCCTGGGCTCTCTGCTTGCTGTGCACTGATTTCACACCTGTCCTACAGTGGCCATGCCCCACTCCTAGGTTGGTGACCCCTGGACAGGAGTGAGCATTCTGGTCGCCATCACTCATATACCCCACCCAATGTAAATGAATGCATTTAGACTGGATTTTATAGATCTGTACTGCATTGGATTAGCATCAGTTGATAACTAAATGAACGCGTTTAGACTGGATTTTACAGATCTCTTCTGCATTGGATCAACCTCAGTTAATTAGTAATAAGTATTTTCATCTCTGCATGAATGAAGGGGGTCCTCTTCCTGGTCACTTAAGGCCAGAGTCTGATCATGGTAAATTTGCCAAGAAATGCCAAAGCAACATCACCCTCTGAGATCCCTTGGTGTTACCACCCTTTTGTCACCTCATGTATAGCCCCACCTGATTCAGTTCAAAGCCTTAACACAGAAGCCTCTGAAGGGAGCTGTGAAGCATGCTGGCTGGGCATTTGGGCACCAGGGTCTTGGTGCCTAGTTCTCACTTGCCATTTCCCAGCTGTGTGACTTCTGCAAGTTTAGCAACCTCTCTGGGCTGTTTTCTCATGGGGATGATAACAGTTAACGGCCTTGGGGTGGGTAAGAGATTAAGTGAGTAAAGGCATATAAGGACTCCACACAGGGCCTGGCACGCTGGAAAGGCTCAGCGAGGGTTTGTTGTGATAATTCTAAAGCATTGCTTTCTCTTAACTTGCTTTTCAGTAACCTTTTTCAGCAAGGCCCTGAACCTCCGCTCTTCACTATATACGTCCATCCATCCATCCCTCTGTCCATCATCATCTAATGGGGCATGTGTAGAAGGGTTCTGAGCCCCATGAGAGCAGGAACAGGCCTGTATTCCTTCACATCTGTATTCTCAGGGCCTGGATCAGGGCTGGCCCTGAAGAGGTACTTAGAGATGTTTGTGTGGGAAAGAAACGTTCTCAGCATTTGTCATCCCAGCTGACCAGGAAGGTTCCACTTAATACTGGGCACCCGTTTTGAGTGCAGCACGGGCTGTTGGCCAACACATGCTCAGCTGTGCCAAATATGAGGGGAGCAGGGCACGTGCCCTAGGCAGCTCTGGTAGTTGCACGAAGATTCCTGTTTGCTGGGGATGTGGTGGGGAAGCTGATTATGGTGCTCCCACCACCAGGGCTAGCTGGGAAGTCCTTGTCTCAGCTACCTCCATCCCCTGCTTCCTGGGCACCTACCTGGGGGAAGAGAGAGCAGTTCAGGTATGCCACAAGGGGAACTTATCTGTCTAAATGCATGATTTGTCAAGAATTCTTGTCCAGCCAGAAAAATTCTTGTCAGGCTGAAGTGAAGTGGTAAATGATTTTTTTTTTAAAAAGTCTGCTTTAAATTTCTTGTGACTTCCGAACTCATGACATCTGAAAAAGTGGTTAGCATACTGGATGTGGGAGAAACTGGTATTCCATTAGATTAACTCATGCCACATTTTCTGTGAACCTACTGTGCCCCGGGCACTGGAGATGCCACAGTGAGTAAACCTACCTCACCAGGCAGTGCCATGTGGCCGAAGGAGCCCTGGGGAGGAGGCTGTGGGTCCCTCCAGTTGCAGGTATGGGGTCAGGCTCATGGTCCTCTTAGCCTCTTCTGGTTCTGCTTGCATGGAGTCTGTGTGACGTAGGAGCAAGAGCACTGAAAGGACATTGAAGGCCCTGGATTCTGTCCCTTGTTCATCCTTCACCTGCTGAGTGTCCAACAAGTAGTTTCTTCATCTGTAAATGAGAGAGCCACACTAATTAAAGGTCTGGAAGAGCCCTAGAGGACACACATTTTATGTTCTGTGATTCCCGCTTCTCTGTGTGTTCTCTCTCTTTTCTCTCACCACACTGGGGCCCAACACTGCCCCTGCATGTGATGGAACCAAGTGGCAGAGCGGGGGAGTAAGTGGAGGCTCTCCCCTACCACCTGCCTGCTCAGCCTCTCCTCTTCCCCAGCGAAAGTGCTGCAGCAATCTCAGCCCTTGGCACTCTCCTCAGGAATTTATGCAGCTCGTGATGTGAATGATAGAGCCCGCGAAGCCACCTCTGCACTGACAGCTCAGCACAATGACCTGTTGGGTGCCGAGAGAAATGCCAGGTGCTTCAGGTGAATTTGGCTGTGATTGGGTGACTCAGGGAGTTGGCTTCCAAGTGTGTGTGTTGTGTGTATTCATGGTACCTCACCTGAGCCAGTGATACACCCAGACGGGATCTGGGCCAGCAGGCGTTGGGTCTGAGGTAAACGCCTGAGTCACTTTTGTCAACAGATCCTAAGCCCTGTGCACATGTGGACTGGGAACCATGACTGCGCCTCACATAACCCAGCAAGGGCTGACGTGCTTCCACGTAGAGTGGGTTTTGTCTCCCAAAGCTGAGCCTAATCCTTTTAGCCCTCACCTCTGGACTCTCTGGGGGAGGAAGGTCACGCTATTCTTGCCTCATCGGCTCAGGTGGTTGTGCAACCAGCTCCAGGCACCGGAGGGGGGCCAGGCCGCCTGTGTGCGCTCTGTGGGCTGCGGGCAGGGCAGGTAGGCAAAAGGCCAAGGTTTAGGGCTGGATGCCTTCCCTGAGGGCTGAGGAAGGCTCCTGCTGGATCCTGGGGTTGGGATGGGTTCCTGGCTGGCTGGACCTCTGCCCAGCCACCACCGTCCGTGGCAGCCCTCTCTCCATAGTCCGCCCTTGCCTTCTTCCTCACTCTCTCACACTCCCTGCCAGTCTCAGTCGTTCATGCTGTTCCTGCTTTCTGCTTTTACTCCTTCCCTGTACCCTTCTTTACCTGGTAGATACCTGTTTTGCCATCAAGACGATCATCTCTTTAATTTTTATTTTAATTTTTATTTTTTAACTTTTAGGTGTGGGGTACATGTACACTTTTGTTAGGTAAATTGCATAAAAGACAATAATTTTAATAAATGCACTTACAGACTCAATAGCCAGACATTGTACTGTGATTTACACATATTCATGTAATCTTTTCAATAACCTCTCGAGATGGGTACCATCTACAAATGAGTAAACTGAGGCACAGAGAGGTCGGTAAGTTGACCAAGCTCATACAGTTAGTAACTGGCAGAGCCTGGGTGCAAGCCTGTGCAGCTAGTGCTAGAACTTGTGCTTGACTGCTGCACTGTGCCTCTCAGGCCCTTCGTAGGCACTGCCCTTCACCGATGCCCGCCTGGCCTCTCCAGACACTGTTTGGTGCTTCCCCTACGGTGCTGGTGACTACTGTTGCTTTGCCACAACATTTGTTTGTCACAGTGCTTTTTCCTTTGAACCTCTGGAGGGCAAGGAACATGTTCTATTCATTTGCACATCCCCGTGGCCCACAGTTCTTGGCACTTGGTGGGTACCCAATAGATATTTGTTAAACCAAAAGAGCCAGTGAATGAAGTGTCATCTGTAGGACTTGACAGAATGCCTTCTTGCTTCCATCAACCTTTGGCCCTTCATTTCCAAGACTTACCCAAGACTTGCCTTCTCCCTGAAGCCTCACCCACCCTCACTCCCTACTTTTGCTAGGAGCACTCCTCTCTTGCACAAGGCTCGTGTGTATATGGCCAATTCTTTTTTTTTTTTTTAGACAGAGTTTTGCTCTTGATGCCCAGGCTGGAGTACAATGGTGCAATCTCGGCTCACTGCAACCTCCACCTCCCAAATTCAAGCAATTCTCCTGCCTCAGCCTCCCGAGTAGCTGGGATTACAAGTGTCCAGCACCATACCTGGGCAATTTTTTGTATTTTTAGTAGAAACGGGGTTTCACCAGGTTGGCCAGGCTGGTCTTGAACTCCTGATGGTCAGTTCTTGATTAGGTTTGTTGATGGCAGAGGAGCCATAGGTTGCCAGCCGTGGAGAAAAGCTCTGGCTCTCTCATTTGGGAGAAGGCAGCTTAGTGGGTCAGATTGCATCTTAATGCTCTTGCCTAGCCGGGGGAGGAAGGGAGAGTGCAGAAAGGTGTTGGTAGTAAGGGCAGGAGACACACCAGCGGTGCATCCTGTTGGGACGTCCTTCTGCCACCACAGCTACTTGCTTCCCAATTCAAATGATGAAAAGAGTAACAAAGAATCCAAATGCAGAGCAAGCAGCCACCCTGTCCCCATGACTGTAACCAATCCACACGCAGGATAAAGGTGGACCCAGGGAGGGCATTGTGAGGCTGATGCCAACTTCCCACAGCATTCAGAGAGCTCCTCTCACTCTGACAGCCTGGGTATCAGGGGTGTGGGCAGGAGTGGCAGTGGGGCAGGAGGGAGCTACTGCTGAAGGTCTTGTGCTGGTGCAAGGCCAGGCATCTGGCACACCTGGCTCCACTGAGTCCTGAAAGCCTAGGAGCTGGGGTATCGTGTCCACTGTGCAGAAGAGGAAACTGAGCCAGGAGTCATTTTACCCACCAAGTATCCACCCCAGAAAGTCTGATAACACTGATGCCAATCGCTGAAAATTGAGGACACATCTCTTTGTTACAGTTTTCTGTTCCACCAAGTGGATGTGACCCCTGTCTCTGTCTCTCAGCTTCTGGAGGAATTAAAGCCTGTGACGTTTCATTCCCAGATGCTTCCTGCAGCCTCTACCAGACACTGGTTATGGAAGCTGAGGCCCAGAGAGAGCTCTGGAATGTTCTCTCAGCCACCTACATGTAGCCATTTTAGTGTGGTTGTGTCAAAATGACTTTGTCCACATGTAAAACCACTGGTAACTTAAACTTCTTTTTAAGTTACCAAGTAATATGACCCAGGAGGTCTCTGTAAGCCGCATCACCCCCACCTGGTCTCTCCCTTATCCTCTTCCTCAACCCCGCCTGGACCCTGACTTTCCCAAAACTTGACCCTCACAGGATGACGAGGAGTGAGGGGAAGAAGAAAACATATGCATATTACTTGGTAACTTTTCAGAAGCAAAATGCTGGATGCATGTGCTTGCTGTTGTTTTGGTTTTAGGTGGCATTAAACTGTTCCCAACATGGGCTCTGTGCCAGAGTGTTGCAGCTTGGGGAATTCTGCAGGAAGGCACTGGTGTCCCTGCAGTGGCTGGGGCTCCTTGGTCTCTTTGCACTGCTGGTGTGTCTCCTGCTCTTACCCCCAACACCTTTCTGTACTCTCCCTTCCCCCGGCTGGGCAAGAGCATTAAGATGTGATCTGACCCACTAAGCCACCTTTCCCCAAACAAAAGAGCCAGAGCTTTTCCCCACCTTTTCACATCAGATGGGGCTGGGCTATGAGGGTGGGTGGGAAGTCTGTGTTCTTCGCCCGTGGGCCCTGCTGGCTCCCTTCTTGATGACGGGAGAGGTGCCAGGAATCCTGGTGGACACAGCTAGGCACAGTGCACATTGGGCAAGCTACCCTTGGGGCCCAGGTGGGGACCTCAACAAGTCCTGGAGGGAAAGCACTTCGTTGGGCAAGTGTGAGCTTTGGACTCCAGCTTTGCCACGTGCTATTCTTGTGACCTTGATCTGTCTCCCTACCCTCTGTGAGGCCATGTCCTCATTCATGAAAAGGAGGATAATGAACCTTTCCCATAGGTTGGCTGCAAGGATTAAATGCTGATATGTTGCTAAAGCTATTTGCCCTTCAAATCTCCTTAGGCCTTGGGCCTGTAATTTCTCCACACTTAACCCCATTTCTTGATATTTCTTTATCCTCCCTCATCTCTGCCCTCCAGGGATTGGCCTGGTAGCAGTCAGAAGTCTTCCTTATTTCCAAGAAAGCTTTCTAGAGGACAGCAGTTGCCTGAGGATAAGGATGGAAGGAGGGAGTAATTACCCAAGGACATGAGGAACGTTTTTGGGGTGATGGAAATGTTCTTTATCTTAATTGTGGTAATGGTTTTATAGCTGTATACATATGTCAAAAGTGATTAATTTGTATACTTTAAATGTATGCAGTTCATTGAAGGTCAATTATACCACAGTAGTAAATTTTGGGAAAA
This sequence comes from Cacajao melanocephalus, assembly GCA_963573385.1. Lineage (NCBI taxonomy): Eukaryota > Metazoa > Chordata > Mammalia > Primates > Pitheciidae > Cacajao > Cacajao melanocephalus. Next base: position 5,136 of record CAUYLG010048013.1, on the reverse strand, counting down.
GATTAAAAAGATATATTTCTGTTGAGCACAAAGGATGAAAATACACTTTCATGCTACTTTCACATTAAAAAGAGGAGAGGGTGTTGTCAGCAGTCATCACAGTAGACCGCTACAGTTTATCTGCGCTGGGTCAGTATGTGCTAAAGTAACTCCTGAGCTCTGCAAGGACTGTTTTTGATTATATTATTCATGCCTAGCCCACATCCTAGTGCATATCACTCATGTAATAAATTGATGAATAATTGATTAATTGAATGAATGGATGGATGCAAACATTCAAGAAAAGCCACTGGATTTTAAGCCAGCTCTGGTATCCCAAGCCTGCTTTGAAGCAGGAGAACTGTATCAGTAGTTCCCTATTGTTTCTCTCACCTCCAGTCTGCCCAGGGTGCCACAGGGACCCTATGTGGTTGTCTCTTCTCTCCACTGCTGTCACCTGCAACCCTACTCCTGACTTCTCCAGAAAACCTGCTTTTCCTGTGCACATCTCCTGGGGCCTTAGCTGCTATCTGATAGCTTCATCTGCACTTAGGTGGGAGGGTGGTGGGGCCTGGGTGTGTTTACCTTCCAGGTAATGTGTTTTTCCATTCGGAAGGAATGCAGATCATGGATACTTAAGTCTCTTCACCTGCGTAATGAAGAGTTGGACCCTATGGCCTCTGATGCCCTACCCTTCTCTGGCATTCTATATGCTGTCACGTCTGGACTCCACTGTAACGCTAGGACTATGTTTCTGTTTTGATTAACGAGTTTATATTCTGACATGGTGCAAATTTCAAAGAGTACAAGGGATCATCCTCCTTCCACCCCGAGGCTCCATCCCTTAGTGCGTGCCAGAGAGGCCACCACCCCTACTACCTCCTTGCATGCCCTTTTGGAGATGTCCTAACACATACAAACAGAATGTGACTTCATGGACTTTGGCCAGATTTGGTTGACATTCATTTGTTTGTTTTAAACACTGGGATTTTCTTGTTTAAATGTACCATGTTTATTCAGGTAAGCCTTCTAATGTTCAGGCTTAAAAATGATGTGGCCATGAAAGGATGGAAATCCTTTATATGTATCTTTCCGTGTATGTGGAAGTATAACTGTAAAAATCCTATGAACAAACTGTAGAATTGTTCATTCAGAGGATATATATAGCATTTCAATTTGTGTGAGTATGACCAATTTGCCTTTCAGAGATATTTGCAATTTATACTTCTCCCACATGTAGGGTGCCTCATTATATACTCATGAATCATATTTTATCAAAGTTTTTTTCTATTGATAAAATTTTATTGAGGTATAAAATTCACACAGAAAAGCACAGAAATTTGACTAGATGAATTTTTCCAAAGTGAAACAGATGTATATAACCTTCTAGGTTAGAACTAGATTATTTACAGCATCCTAGAAGCCCTCCTCCTGTCCCTCTTTGTCACAACCCACCCTTTTGCCCAAAGATGACTAATATTTGACTTTTAATAACCTTTTAATAGGTTAGTTTTAATAGGTTAGTTTAACTTTTAGTGGGTTAGTTTTGCCTGTACTGTTACATGAAATGTACAATTTGCAATTTACTCTTTTTGGTTTCTGACAGTGTATAATGAAATTCATCCATGTTCTTTCATGTGGCAGTTCATTCATGTTCATTGCTATGGCATATTCCATTTTATGAATAGATCATGACTTTTTTGGTCCACTGTACTAGTGATGGACAGTTGGGCTATTTTTAGTCTGGAGCCATTGGAAATAATGCTGCTAGGTATGTTCTTACACCTGTCTTTTGCATGTCCATGCACTCGTTTCTCTTGGGTATACACAGGAGTAGAATAATCGGGTAAGAGAGTATGCTTATGTTCAGCTTCCCTAAGCGGTTGTGCCAACTTTGACCTCCACCAGTAATATCTGAGTGCTCCAGTTGCTTCATGGCCTCTCCAGGACTTGGTACTTATGACAGTATTTTTCGACTTTAGCCATTCTGGTGGGTGTGTAAGTGGTTTCTGATTGTGGTTTTAATTTTCATTCTCTTAATGACTACTGAGTTTGAGCACTACTTTTTTTTTTTTTTTTTTTTGAGAGTTTCACTCTTGTTACCCAGGCTGTAGTGCATTGGTTTGATCTCGGCTAACTGCAACCTCCACCTCCTGGGTTCAAGCGATTATCCTGCCTCAGCCTTCCAAGTAGCTGGGATTACAGGCATGCGCTACCATACCTGGCTAATTTTGTATTTTTAATAGAGACCAGATTTCTCCATGTTGGTCAGGGTGGTCTTGAACTCCCGATCTCAGGTGATCCACCCACCTTGGCCTCCCAAAGTGCTGGGATTACAGGCATGACCCACCATGCCTGGCCTGAACACTACTTTTATTGGCCATAAAAACTTTGTGAAGTAGCTATTTAAGTCTTGTGTTCATTTTTCTACTGGGTCATTTGCCTTTTTTTTTCTTTTGTTGGGAATGAGAAGTTCTTTATATATCCTGGATATGAGTCCTTTGTTAGGTGTAAATATTTCAAATATCTCCCATTCTGTGGATTGCCTTTTCATATTCAAAAAGTCTTGCCTACTCTGAGGTCATGTTATCTTCTAGAAGCTTAATTTATCTTTCTCATTTAAATCTGGACCTGGAAATTTTATATTTACTGTGAGGTATGAGCCAATAATAATTTTTTCCCATATGAATGTCCTATTGACTTACTGCATTTATTGAAAAGACTGACCTTTCCTCATTGCTTTGGGGTGTTATCTTTATCATATAGAGTGTCCATATATGAGTAGGTTAATTTCTGGGCTAGTGGTAGTTTTTTAATAATGATAACCGTGATAGTTTTTTCTTTTATATTTGATGTGTTCACCTATCCTTACACAGTACCACACTGTCAAAATTATTGTCATTTCAAAATAAAGTTTTGAATTTTATTGTTATTAATTAGTGAAGACATTGGGTCTCACTGTGTTGCCCAGGCCAGAGTGCAGTGGGCTGTTCACAGGTACCATAGTGCACTACAGCCTTGGGCTCCTGGACTCAAGCAATTCTCTCATGTCAGCCTACAGAGTAGCTGGGACAACAGGGCCACACCACCATGCCTAGCTAATAAAATAAGTTTTGATATCTGGTAGCATAATTCTCCAACTTTGTTCTTTTTCAGTGTTGTTTTGGATACTTTTGGCTGTTAGCATTCCCACATAAATGTTAGAATAAGTTTTTGGCTATGAAGACACATGTACATATAAACTACTAGTATTCTGATTGAGAATGTTCTTACTACATAGCCAAATTTGAGGAGAACTGACATCTTAGACATACTGACTTTTCCAGTCCATGAACATGGAGTTTATTTTGGTGTTTCATTTTTCTCCACGTTTTCTAAACTGTATTTAGCATTCTTGTATGTGTTTTAGATTTATTCTCATTTTTAATTGAATTAGAACAATAAAAATGTACATTTTTATTTTATATACAATCATTTAAAAATATACCCTTTTAGTTATTTGTTGCTGGAGATAGAGTTGATTTTCATATATTACCTTTGAATTCAGCAATCTGGTAAATTCACTAATGAACCATAATAATTTATCTGAAGATCCTATTGCATTTTCTATATATACAGTCATATAGGCTGTAAATAATAATGGGTTTTTTTTTCCCCTTTCTAGTCTTCATACCTTTTTTTGTTTTGTTTTATTACACTGGTTAGGTTTTTTAGTACAATATTTGTAATATTGTGAAATCTATGTTTAGTCTTCATCCCCTTTTCCTGACAGGTCCTAAACCTTTGACATCTCCAGAGTGATGATTCGTGTCTTCTGTATCCTCATAAGATGACTGGTGGTGGAGGGGCCTTAGATAGCTTCAAGGTAGGGACTGGTCACCAGAAAGACCAAGACATGATTAGAGGGTTAGGACTTTCAGCCGCATCCCCTCCAACCTCTGGGGCTGAAGTTTAAGTTGACCTCCAGTGGCCAATGATTTAATCATGCCTAAGAAATGGATCTTCCATAAAAACCCTTAAGGACTGGCTTCAGGGAGCTTCTGAATAGCTGAATACATGGAGGTTTCTGGAGGGCGGCATTACTGAAGAGGGCAGGGAAGCCCTGTGTTCCTTCTCCCATACCTTGGCCTATGCATCTCCTTCATTTGGTTGTTCATCCATATCCTTTGTAATATCCTTTATTGTAAGTAGGTAAACATAAGCGTTTGCCTGAGTTCTGCGAGATGCTCTAGAAAATTAATAGAGCCCAACAAGGGGTTTGCGGGAATCCCTGATTTATTGCCAGTCCATCAGAAGTATAGGTAGGTACAGCTTATTACTTGTGACTAGCATCTGAAGTCGAGGGCAATACTGTGGGACAGAGCCCTCAACCTGTGGGATCTGATGCTATCTCCAGATAGATAGTGTCACAATTGTGTTGAATTATAGGACATCCAATTGATGTTTGCTGGAAAATTGGTTGGTGGGTGTGTCAAAAGTTTTGTGTTGAGTGACTGTGAAAGTAGAGATTAGGAGAAACTGAGTTTGTGTTTTTCTATCTCATTTAATGTTGAATAGAAGTGACAATAGTTGACATTCTTGTCTTGTTTCTTTCAGGGGGAAAGCTTTTAGGTTTTACCGTTAAATATGATGTTTGATGTAAGCTTTAAAATAAATATCCATTATAAAATTCAGGAAGTTATTCTCTATGCTTAGTGTGCTAAGAATTTTTGTTTTTTTAACAAAATAAGACATTTCAAATTTTATCAAATGTATTTTCCACATCTATTGAGATAGGTTTTTACTTTATTCTGCTAATATGGTAAATTACATCGATCAATTGGGTTTTTTTTTTTTTTACTTTTTGCTTTTTTTTTTTTTATTGTATTTGGGCTCTGAGGTACATGTGCACATCCTCCATCCTGCAGGATGGTTGCATAGGTACATACATGCCATGGTGGTTAGCTGTCTCCATCCCCCCTCCCCACCTCCCCGACATCAGGCCTTTCTCCCGGGGTTAGCCCACCCGCTCCGCCTCCCCCCCCCCCCCGGCCCCCCCCCCCCCAACCCCCCCCAAAACCCCGGGGGTGTTTTTACAAAACCCGGGGGCAAAGTTTAAAAATTTTAAAAAACACCCAAGATTTTAAAAAAAAGCTGTTTTTTTTTTTTTTTTATTTT
>CAUYLG010048012.1:0-14169 GCA_963573385.1 Cacajao melanocephalus | reverse complement strand
TTTTTAGACTGCATTCTAGCCTGGGCAATAGAAGAAGAATCCCGTTCTCTCTCCCTCTTTCTCTTTCTCTTTCTTTCTCTCTTACATTCTTTTTTTTTCTTTCTTTAACTCTTTATTTCTTTCTTCTTTTCTCTCTCTTTCTTTCTAAAAAAAAAAAAAAAGAAAAGAAAAAAAAAGAAATATGTGATTATTTCTGATAAAGAGGCCAAACCTATGACTCATTGTCATCCTTAAAAGAAAGGAAGAGAAAGCAGGCAACTTGGAAAACATATTTGAGGATATTGTCCATGAAAAAATTCCAACCCTTGCTGAAGAGATCAACATACAAATTCAAGAAATTCAGAGAACTCCTGTGAAATACAAGACAACCATTGACAGGACACATAGTCACCTGATTCCCCAAGGTCAACATGAGAGAAAGAATATTAAAGACAACTAAAGAGAAGAAGCATGTCACCTACAAAGGGATCCCCGTTAGGCCAACAGTGGACTTTTCAGCTGAAACCCTACAATCTGGAAAAGATTGGGGTTGGGGGTGGCTATATTTGGCATCTTCAAAGAAAAGAAATTCCAATCAAGAACTTCTTTTTCAACCAAGCTAAGCTTTGTAAGCCAAGGAGAAATAAAATCCTTTACAGACAAACACATGCCAGGGGAATTTGTTACCACCAGACCTGTCTTACAAGATGTCTTTAAAGGAGTGATAAGGTGGAAACAAAAGACTGTTGCCAGTCACCATAAAAACACACTTAAGTACTTAGACCATTGACCCTATAAAGCAACTACATAATCAAGTCTACATAAAAACCAGTTAATAACATAACAGGATCAAGTCCACACATATAAATATTAATCATAAGTGTAAATAGGCTAAATACTTCACTTAAAAGTCACAGAGTGGCAATTTGGATAAAAAAGCAAGACCTAACTCTATGTATGCTGCCTTCAAGAGGCCCATCTCACATGCAGTGACACCCATTGGTTCAAAGTAAAGGGAGAGAGAAATATCTATCAAACAGAAAACAAAGAGCAAGGGTTGCTATTCTTATTTTAGACAAATCAAACATTAAACCAACAATAATCAAAAAGGACACGGGCATTGTAGAATGATAAAGGATTCAGTTCAGTAAGACTTAATCCTAAATATAAATGTGCCCAACACTGGAGCGCCCAGATTCATAAAAACAAGTTCTTAGAGACTTACAAAGTGACTTAGAAAACCACAAATTAATAGTGGGAGATTTCAACACCCTACTGGCAGTATTAGATCATTCAGGCAGATAACTAACAAAGATATTCGGGACCTAAACTCAACACTTGACCAAATAGAGATAAAAGACATCTACAGAATACTCCACCCAATAGCAACAACAGAATATGCATACTCCTTATCTGCACATGGCATATACTCTAAAATAGACCACATACTTAGCCGTAAAGCAATTTTTTAAAAATCCAAAAAGATCAAAATCATACCAATTATACTCTCAAACTACAGCACAATGAAAACAGAAATTAACACCAAGAATATCTCTCAGAACCATATAATCCCATAGAAATTAAATAATCTGCTTTTGAATGACTTTTGATTAAACAAGGAAATTAAGGCAGAAATCAAGAAATTCTTTGAAACAAATGAAAACAAAGATACAACATACCAGATTCTCTGGAACACAGATAAGTTAGTATTAAGAAGGAGATTTATTACACTGGATGGCTAATCAAAAAATTAGATCTCAATTTGACTAATGTCATGACTAAAAGAACTAGAGAAATAAGAGTAAACCAACTCAAAGCTAGCACGAGACAAAAAATAATGAAAATTATAGCTGAACTGAATGAAATTGAGATAAAAAAAAACTATACAAAAGATTAATAAAGCCAAAAGTTGACTTTGAAAGATTAAGATTGATAGACCACTAGCTAGACTAATAAAGAAAAAAGAGAGAAGATCCTAATGAACATAATCAGAAATGACAGGAGGACATTACCGTCCACCTCACAGAAATACAAAAAAACAAAAACAAAACCAGAGACACCTATATGCACCCAAACTAGAAAACCTAGAAGAAATGTATAAATTTCTGGAAATACACAACCTCCCAAGATTAAACTAGGAAGAAATAGAAACCCCAAACAGACCAATAATGAGTTTTGAGATTGAATCAGTAATTTAAAAAGCCTACCACCAACAACCAAAAAGGCCCTGAAACAGACATTCACAACCAAATTCTACCAGACATATAAAGAAGAGCCAATATCAATCCTACTGTAACAATTCCAAAAAATCAAGGAGAAGGGACTCCTCCCTAACTTATCCTGATACCAAAACCTAGCAGAGAGACAACAGGAAAAGAAGACTTCAGGCCAATATCCCTGATGAACATAGAAGAAAAAAATCCTCCATAAAATACCAGCAAACCAAATTCAGCAGCACATCAAAAACCTAAGCCACCATGATTAAGTAGGCTTTATTTCTGAGATGCAAAGTTGATTCAACATATGCAAATCAGTAAATGTGATTCATCACATAAACAAAACTAAAAAACCACATGATCATCTCAATAGACACAGAAAAGCTTTTCAATAAAATTAAACATCTCTTCATGCTAAAACCTCAACAAACTAAGCATTGAAGGAACACACCTCAAAACAGTAAGAGCCATTTATGAGAAACCCACAGCCAACATCATGCTGAATGGGAGAAAACTGGAAGAACCCCTTGAGAACCAGAACAACAGAAAGATCTCCACTCTCACCACTACTACTAAACATAGTTCTGAAAATTCTAGTCAGAGTAATCAGACAAAAGAAAGAAAGAAAAGGCATATAAATAGGAAGAGAGGAATTCAAACTATCTCTCTGTTCAGAGGACATAATTCTACACCTAAAAAACTCCATAGTCTTATGCTTAAGAGCTCCTAGATTGGATAAACAACTTCAGTAGAGTTTCAGGACACAAAAGCAACATACAAAAATCACTAGCACTCCTATACACTAATAACATCCAAGCTGAAAGTCAAATCAAAAATGCAATTCCATTTACAATAGCCACAAAAAGAAATACCCAGGAATACAGCTAATTAGAGAGGTGAAAGATCTCTGCAATAAGAATTATAAAACACTGCTGAAAGAATTCAGAGATGACACAAACAAATGGAAAAACATTCCATGCTCATAGATAGGAAGAATCAATACTGTTAAAATGGCCATACTGCCCAAAGCAATTTACAGACTTAATGCTATTCCTGTCAAACTACCAATAACATTTTTCACAGAAGTAGAAAACACTATTCTAAAATTCAGGAACCAAGAAAAATCCCCAATAGCCAAAGCAATCAGAAGCAAAAAGAACTAAGCTAGGGGCATCACACTGCCTGCCTTCAAACTAGACTACAAGTTTACAGTTAACAAAACAGCATGGTACTGGTACTAAAATACACATATAGACAAATGAAACAAGTTACAGAACCCAGAAATAAACTGTAATCCTACAACCAACTTCAACAAAGTGTACAATAGCAAGCAATGGGGGGAAAACTTCATATTCAATAAATGGTGCTGGGATAACTAACTAGCCACACGCAAAGGATTGAAAATAAATACCTTGCTTTCACTGTATACAAAAATCAACTCAAGATAAATGTAAATCCTAAAACTATAAATATCTTAGAAGAAAAGCTAGGAAATACCATTCTGGATATTAGCTCTGGTAAAAATTTCTGAAGACTCCAAAAGGAATTGCAACAAAAACAAAAATTAGCAAGTGAGGTCTAATTAGACTAAAGAGCTTTTGCATAACAAAAGCAACCATCAACAGAGTAAACAGACAATCTACTGAATAAGAGACAATATTTGTAAACTATGCATCCAATAAAGAAATAATACTGAGAATCTATAAGGAACTTAAAAAAATCAGTATGAAAAAACCAAACAACCCTGTTAAAAAATGAGCAAAAGACATAGACACTTTTTAAAAGGAAACATATACAAGGCCAACAAGCATATGAAAAAATGCTAAATTTCACTAATCATTAGAGAAATGTAAACCAAAACCGTAATGAGATACCATCTCAAACCAGTTAGAATGGCCATTACTAAAAAGTCAAGAATAATGGATGCTATCGAAGTTGCAGAGAAAAAGAAATGCTTATAGACTGCTGGTGGGAATTTAAGTTAGTTCAGCTACTGTGAACAGCAGTTTGGAGATTTCTGAAAGAACTGAAAGTAGAACTGCCATTTGACCCAGCAATCTCAGAAATGCGTACATACCCAAAGGAATATAAAGCATTCTACCATAAAGACACATGTGTGCATATGTTCATCACAGCGCTATTCACAATAGTAAAGACATGAAATCAATCTTGATGCCCATCACTGGTGGACCAGATAATGAAAATACAGTACATATACACTGTAGAATGCTATGCAGCCACAAAAAGACAAAATTATATCCTTTGCAGCAATATGAATGGAGCTGGAGGCTATTATCCTAAGTGAATTAATGGAGGAACAGAAAACCAAATACCATATGTTCTCACTTATAACTGGGAGCTAAACATTGAGTACACATGGACACACAGAAGAGAACAACAGACACCAAGGACTACTTGAGGATGGAGAGGTGGGAGGAGGGTGAGGATTGAAAAACTACCTGTTGGGTACTATGCTTACTACCTGATTGATAAAATAATTTGTACACCAAACTCCAGTAACACACAATTTACCCATGTAACAAACCTGCACGTGTACCTGCTGTACCTAAAATAAAAGTTGGAAGAGATACAATTGCCTATTGATGGTTTACAGCTGACTTTTTCCCCCAGAAATTGCATTCAGTTAAAGAATGTTTTCCATCCAAGCTTATACCCCTGCTTAGAGATCGACTTGCATATAATGACTAGATGTGTGAATGTACAAGTCCTAGGATGAGTCACAACATAACCAGACTGAGAAAGTGGTGATTCTGCTAAGAGAGGAAGGAGATGATATACTGAGAGGACTGCACATCTAGCCAACACCCAGCAGCAAGAATTAGAAGAGTATATACAGTAACTACTGCATCATGAAGATGCTGGATCAAGGGAGACAGGATATAAAGTTTTACAATAGTTTTTTAATATGGCAGCACTGCTTCATGATGCAGTAGTTGGCATCTTGGCAAGAATCCTGGGAGACAGTGTTAATATTATAGGTTGGTTCTTGGAAGCTTTAAAAAAAAAAAAGTGATGTTATACATTAAGTAATGTAGAAGTGCTAGACTACCTTGACACATTATGAGAAGGGCTCACAAGGTGTAGAGAAGTAGGAATACTAGAGAGGATATAATTTTTCAGGTCATGAAGTTACCAGCTGATTGCTTGGTAGGAAGACCTGGAAGACACTGTTTACTACAAGAGGCACCGGCATCACTGGGGAGTTCAGTGTGGTAGCTGCTCTATGTTGGCCAGGGCCAACCAATCGTAGAAGGTGATGTTATAGAACCAGTCTCCTTGATATCAACAGGGAAAATAGGATAATAATAAATACAGTAATTAAAGTAATAAAGACAAAGAAGTTACATTCAACCTTCAGAAACAAGGTGGCATATTTCTTGTAATGAGAGAGTTATGGTGATGAATATGGTACCCCCAGTGATAAGGTAGCCAGTTGATAAGAATACTGCTCAAATCTATACCTTCATTATCGAATACAGTAGCCACTCACCACGTGGATATTCACATTTAAATTTTAATCAGTTAAATAAAATTTAAAAACTAGTTTTCACTAGCCACATTTCAAGTGCTCAATAATCACATGTGGTTAGTGGTTCATATTGGACGATATAGATATACAACATTTATATCTCTACAGGAAGTTCTAAAGGACAAATTTGGATGATCAGGAGGTTAAGTCAGCTGTTCCAGTTTTTAAAATTACAGTTCCTTTCTTGAAATGAGCCAGTTTTAGATCCAGAATCTATTGGCTAAAGGGTGGGCTATGTCTCTAAAAGGAAGGAAATAGCAACATCAAAACAAGGGATAAGATAATGATTTCCCTAGTCCTTCCTCGAAGAAACATTATAACCATTACTCAGATAACTAAACATGAAGAAAAAAAAATAATTATGGCTTATGACCGTAATCTTAGCACTTTGGGAGGTTGAGGTGAGAGGGCCACTTGAGGTCTGGAATTTAAGACCAACCTGCACAATACAGTGAGACCCTGTCTCTACAGAAAAATTTTTTAAAAGAATTAGCTGAGCAAGGTGGTGCACATCTGTAGTCCTAGCTACTCAGGAGGGTAAGGTGGGGGTATCGATAGACTTTTATAGTAAGCTACCATTATACCACTGTACTACAGCCTGAGAAACAGCAAGACCCTGTCTCTAAAAAAAGAAATAATTACACATTTTTGACATGTTGAGGGTTATGAGAAACAGTCTAAGTTAACAATGAAATCTAGGACTCAAAGCATCTTTATGGTCCTGCTAGAATGAGAGCATTTGAGGGTAAGGAATAAATAAATGGCTTGATCCAGGTCTGGCTCACAGTGGATCTCCTGGATCTATGGGCCTCAACCTCCAACTGTATAATTGAAATGAAGATATTTTACTCAACTCCCACATCGGTTAACTGAACCCCCATATTGGTTTCTTGGCCTGTTGAGAAGAAGCTTTATTATGTAGGAGGCCAAGTAGAAATTACTGACACTTCCACTTAGACAAGATACTAAATTAAAAAACAATATTGTATCACATGGGCAATGGCAGAGATCAGTATCACATTAAAGACCTATGGAATTCAGGGGCATAAAATGGTGCCCATTATTCCACCATTCAGTTTACATACATGGTCCCTACCCAAATCAGATAGATCCTGGAGGATGACAGGGGGCTAAATAAACTTAATAGCCTCAATTTCAGCTGATATCCCAAATGAAGGATATTTTCTAGAGAAGACTGAGGCAGACTTGAGCATATTGTATGGGGCCATTTATATGGCAAATGCATTTTTTCCCATTCTTATCAGAAAGAGGACCAGAAAAAGCTGGCATTCATATGGGGTAGACAACAGGGTTCCTTATGGTATTACTCTGGGGCTCTATTAACTCCCACCATCTGTCATATGATAGTACCAAAGTATCTGCACCAACTGGACTTTTTGCAGAATATCACACCAGTCTACTATCTGGATAACATCATGTTAATCAGACAGATGGGCAAAAAGTGGAAAGTGTATTGGAAACCTTGGTAAGTCCCATGTACTGCAGAGGATTGGCTAGAAACACCATAGGGATTTAAATGACTACCACGTCAATGACATTTTTAGGGTTTCTATAGTTTGTGCCATACTGTAGCATTGTTTTCCAAAGAAGAGAACAAATTATATCATCTTATTCCTACCACCACTGAAAAAGAAAGCATAGTACCTATCAGAATTTTTAGATTTTCTGACTACAGCACATACCATGCTTTGGAATGTTCCTCCAACTCAACTACCAAGTGACTTTGAAGACCAGCAGCTTTCAGTGCAGCTCACAGCAAAAAGATTTCTGGAGCACCTTCAGACTGCGGTGCAAAAAAATTATATGTACTAGAGTTATCTATAATAATAAAAAACATATCATGAGGAGCTTATACCAAGACCCCAAATGAGAATCACAACATAGACACCTTCTGTCTGGAGCAAAGCTATGCCATCTATAATGGGTAATTTTATTCCACTAGAAAAATAGGTCCTGGCATGTTACTGAGGTCTAGTCAAGAGAGAATATCTAATCATGAGATATCAAGTGACTACAAAGTTGAGCTGTGTTCTGTCAGAACCTCAAACTCATCAGATTAAGCAGATCCAACAGTAATCCATTGTATTCCTACAGTAAGGCTGGGCACAAGTAGGATCAGAGGACACATGTTAGCTGCACAGCAAAAGTGGCACAGATTGTAATGTCATATCATCATTTCACTCTCTGCTCATACCTGTAGCTTTTTGAAAATTCCTTATCACCAACTGATACAGGAGGAAAAATGTCAAGCGCGGTTCACAGATATATCAGTTTGATATATAGATTCAGGCCACAAATCAACAACAGCTCAACAATAACCCCATTCAAAGTGCAGCAAAGACGGCAATGAGGGGAAATCTTGCCAGTGGGCAAAGCTTGGGTGCTGAACTTCATCATTCATTTTGTGAGGAAGGAGATATAGCTCAATGTAGTAATATATATGAAATTATGTGAATGGCTTGTTTGGTTGGTCAGTTGCTTAAAATGGGAAGTATTATAAGACTGGGGAAAGGAAGTCTGGGGAAGAGGCATGTAGATAGACCTATAGGAGTGAGCGCAAAATGTGAAGATCTTTGTATCAAATGCATGCACTCCAACTTACCATGGCCAATCTAGGTACTGCCACTGGAGAATGCCCAGCTTGGAACTACAGAAACCAACACTGAGCTCCTAACATGACACTATTCCTTGAGATCAACCATTTTGTGGCAAGTTGATTTTCCTAGGTTTGCCTTTCCTGTCTGCCTTCCTCAGCTAGCACCAGTATCTGAAGGTTTACAAATGTTATTCCCTATTATATAAAATATATGGATCCAAGCTATGCAAGGGGTAGATCATAGAGGGTGCTGAAGTGTGTGTATCTCAGTAAGTCTCTTTCATGGAAATCCCCATTTCAGAGTCAAATGACCCAATAAGATAAACAAAAATTAATGTGATTTAAACCTAAATGTGAACACTAAAACCATAATTTTCTAGGAAAAATAAGAAAATGTCATGTCTCTGTGGGGTAGGCAAAGACGTATGAGACAAATGGCACTAACTGTAAAGGAAAACATAATTTGATAAGGTGGACTCAATAAAAATTAAATACCTCTGCTCATCAAAAGATTCACTGTGAAAATGACAAGGCAAGCCAAAGATGGAAGAATATTGTAGGAACACAGGTATCTACCAAAGGGCTTATATCCAGAATATATAAATCTAGAATATATAAAGAACTCTTAACAAGGCAATAATAAACAGAAAAACACATTATTGAAAACAGGCAAAAGTCTTAAAAGTACTTTTTCCAAAAGAAAATATACACATGACATCTGAAAAGGTGCTCAATATCTTTTATTTCATGGAAATACAAATTAAAACCACAACGAGCTTTTACTTTACTTTAAAATTAAAAAGACTAGCAAACATATGGAGCAACAGGAACTCTCATGTACCACTGGTGAGAATGGAAAATGGTACAACCATGTTGAAAAACTGGCAGTATGTTTGAATAAACCTTCATATATCAGGAATTCCATTCTAATTTTAATGCCAATTCTAAGTATTTAGTTACAAGAATGAAAACAGGCTAGGCACAGTGGCTCATGCCCGTAATCCCAGCACTTTGGAAAGCTGAGGAGGGCAGATCATGAGGTCAGGATATAGAGATTATCCTGGCTAACCTGGTGAAACGCCATCTCTACTAAAAATATAAAAAAATTAGATGGGTGTGGTGGCACATGCCTGTAGTCCCAGCTACTTGGGAAGCTGAGGCAGGAAAATCGCTTGAACCTGGGAGGCAGAGGTTCCACTGAGCTGAGATTGCACTGTTGCACTCTAGCCTGGGTGACAAAGCAAAACTTTGTCTTAAAAAAAAAAAAATGGAAACATATGTATCCACAAAAAAGCTTTACTAGTAAGAGCCAAACCTGTACACATCTCATGTACATGCTGTTATAATCTGAATGTTTGTGTCCCTCCAAAATTGATGTTGAAACCTAACCCCCATTGTTGTGGTATCAAAAAGTGGGGCCTTAAGGAGTTCATTAGGTCATGATGGTGCTGCTCTTATGAATGGGATTAGTGCCCTTATCAGAGACACTTAAGGAAGTTTTCTGCCTCCTTCTGCCGTGTGAGGACTGAGTGAGAAAGTGTCATCTTTGAAGTAGACAGCAATTATCACCAGACACCGAATCTGCAGGTGCATTGATCTTGAACACCCCAGCTTTCAAAACTGTGAGCAGTAAATTTCTGTTGTTTATAAATTACCCAGCCTGTGGTATTTTGTTATGGCAGCCTGAACAGACTAAGACATACGGCAACATGAGAAAGGACAAACCAATTGTAATATATTCATACAGTAGAATACTACTCTGCAATAAAAATGAAAGAATAAGTTTCTGATACACACACTGGATGAATCTCAAAATTGTGATGAACAAAAGAAGCCAGACAGAAAAGAAAACATAAATAGCTCTGTTTATATAAGTTCTAGAAAAGTAAAAATTAACGTATGCTGGTAAAAATCAAAACACTGTCCTTTGAATAGTGATGATTGATAGGAATAGAGTATGAGAACACATTTTGTGGTAATAAAAATGTTCTATGTATTGATTGCAGTGATATTTACATAGATATAAACATTTGTCAAAACTTACTGAATCATATACTTAAAGTTTGTGCATTTTACCCTCTGTAGATTAAATTATTTCTCAATTTTAACAAATTAAAAAATTTTAAATAGAAAATAAGTAATCAAAGTTTTTTTTACAATCATGTGCAATATTGTTGGGTATAACATTGGTTAGAAAAAGATATAGATGGCATGGAGACTGCATTTATGTAGTCTGCAATTTAAAATAATAGAGGTTATTTGGTACAAAAGTTAACAATTAGGAAAATCCTGTGGTAGAAATAAGTAAACATCACCCTTTGATATAGCACAACTCTCCTAAGAATATTCTTAATGCTACTTTAAAAAGTTAATTGAGCCATGTATAATTATAGACTTCAGTTTTCCATGTCTCTTTGATATGTTTTAGTTTGATATCCCAAAGTAGTTGGGTATATAAGGAATTCTACAACAGTAGCCAATAACTCTTTATAAATCTTAATTTGTGGATTGTTAAAAACATCTTTATGTTCTCCAAATATTATACTAACCTCTTTTTTACATTGTACTGACACCCATAAACTCAATTACCCTGATTAATAATAGGTATAAAAGTGTAGTTTTTGAATGATAGGGCTAGTTCAAAACTTGGCTCTATATGTTTGTGCAATATATTGTGTGACTTATTTCAGGAATAAGAGAGCAAATCCTTCCTCACAATTTTATGTTTTAAAGATTATTATTAAAATTCACTTACATTTCTTGAATCTAGGGCAAGAGGTGATGAAGCAAAAATGCCCTGGAAAATGACATCCAAAGTTTGATGTGACATCAAATCTAAATGCTTAGATAATTAGAGGTTGACTATATTATCACCTTGACAGGTGGAAGGCAAATGTCCTGATTGCTCACTTAGGCCATATTGCTGCAACAAAATTTTCCATGCTTTGAAGTTTCTGTAACAGTTTGTGAACATTATCAGTTAAATTTCATGCTTTGAAACAGTACTCTTAGAAATAGCAGAAAGGTTATGCTAAAATGTAAGTGGCACACCTGAACTGCCGTGTCATTTATGCAATGGCAAAGCATTGCATTTAAGGATGAGGAGAAAGCTAGAAAAACTCAAATGATAGAGGTCTGTTAATAATTGGAGTGATTTTTCTGTAAGATAACCAAATTATGTATATACATTTTTTTAAATAATTTTTTCATTATATACGTACTAGCAGATAAGGATCAAGAAAAGTAGAAAGAGATGTATTTTATTATCTTCCATTAGATTTGTATAAGGGGAGGTATAGCAGGGATGATCCAATTATGATTACCATAAGAAAGTGGTATTAGATGATTTCCTTGTAAGCAGAATTAAATTTATGACACAAACACGTAAAAAAATTAATTTATCATACATAATGTTATTATTTCATCCCCCATCAGCTGGCTTTGTAGAGAAGTCATGACTATTGAGTGAATATAACTAGAATCAACCAAGATACCAACATTTTAAAAAGTTAACATCTCGTTAGCATGAAGTGTTTTCATGTTTGCCTTTTTATGAAGTAAGCAAAAATATCATCCTAATACACTTCACATATTTAACATAGTGGTATTTTTCTAAGTCAAGCTTTGGGGAAAACATCACTTTGAAAATTTATGAAGAAGAAGGAATCTTGGGCACGGCAACTTGAGGAGCTCAGTGAATCTATTTTCTAGAAAAAGTGGGGGAAATTATCCATTAAAACTGTAACCATTTAAATGGTCTCAAGGACATATAGCAAATGAATTTATTTAAGAAAATTTATTATAATTCATCAAGAACAGCATGAATCTGTGATACCTGAAACAACATCCAATCCCTATCTTTTACCTTCTAACTCAGCAAGATGGAAACTCAAAACCGGACAAGTGCAGCCAAGAATACAGTGTTTTCTCTCTCCTCAGCTCTCATGCAGAGGGCTTTCTCCCCAGAGGGGAAGGACATCAACATTTCTTATTCTGCCCCAGCTGCTTCCTGTCAAAGCTAAATTTAGGAGAAATGTGGTGAAAGGTGGGGGCTCCCTTCTCTAACCCAGCACCCACTCATGGAATGGAGGCTCTTCCTTGGCCATGGTGCTGCTGAGAATATTGGAATCTTACTTGCCCTGATCCCAGCTCATAAAGTGGTGATTGTGTACAAGGAGAGGCAAGCTGAAAACACCTGAGGTTACTCCCTACCCCCACTGAGCTCTCAGCAGCTAAAGCAGGAGTGCCATTCAGAGAGAAGCATGCTATTTCCCCACCCTCAATGCCACAGCTGAGTTTCAGAAATGTTTCCTTAAGGAAAAGTGGCCTTAAAAGGGATAGTTCCTAATTTGTTTCAGAAGAAACTCACTTTATTTTCAAGAGTTTGGAGAAGTTCAAGCGTAGGACAGTCTCAAAAACAGTGGAGGGTGTGGTGAAAGTAAACTATGATATTAGCAGAATTATTAGACATATATAGGTTAAATTATAGGCCAGCTAGCTTGTGCCTGAAAGAACTTGGGACAGCTAGAAGAAGCCTGTTGGAGTCAGAACAAATGTCAAACATTGACTTCAAGAATAATCTTTTTAAAGAAGGCCAAATTTGATTTTTTAGTTGTGGAGCAAATTGTTAAATCCCCAGGAAATTAAAAAAAAATAATAGATCAATCAGTGGAGCTTAAAATGTGTTTGGTGGTGGTGGTGGTTATGGAGGGGGCGGTCAGGGAAAGAGATAGTCAAAGAGAGTCCTGCCAAAGCCACTGTCATCCAAGGATGACTCTAGGTATACCCAAGGCTGCAGCCCCTGCAACATTAAAGGCTTTACACTTAGTGGGAGGAGGAATAGAATTCACTACAATAATCCAGTAAGTCACTAAAAAAATTTTAAAAACATAACAATAACAAGTCCCAGAAGGAGGTGACCAGTACCCCAAGCTGCTATATTACCTAAAATGTCTAGTTTTTGACAATCAAACACACACACATACATACACACAGAGAGAGAGAGGGAGAGAGAGACAGAGAGAGGAATAAAAACAAAAATATAACCCATACATTAGAAAAACAAAACAAAATGAAAAGTGACACAAACTGCCTGTGAGAGTGACCACATGTCAGATTTAACAGACAATACCTTCAAAGTAATAAGTATGTTTTCTTTAAAAAAAAAAAAAAACCATGATTAAAGAAGTAAAGAAACAACCCTTGAATTGGTAGAAAATACTTGAAAAGCATACATCTGATAAAGGATGAATATTCAAAATATATCAGGAACTTGAACAATTCAATAGCAAAAAAAGCAAATAACCCAATTAAAAAGTGGGCAAAGGACCTGAGGAGACATTTCACAAAAGAGGGCATACAGAGGAGAGATATCCAAGATGGCTGATTAACAACAGCTCAGGATTTTAGCTCCCAGTGAAAGCACAGAGAGCGAGTGGACTCCGCAATTTCAGACGAATTTCTGTGGAACACAAACTGGGAAATTCCCGGCAGAGGAGCCACAAGGGTCGCCAGCGCGACTCTTTTGGCCGGCGCAGCTGTTTTGCCTGTGCCCCAGCGCGGCGCAGCGCTTCTCAGTGCGGAGTATATGCGACTGGGTGCCCCTTGACTCAGGCTCAGATGGTCCCATCCCCACAAGGAGAACAGCAATTGGAAGCGCTGAGGACTGAGAGTTTCACAGTAAGCACAGCTGAACCTGGGAAGGCCTAGCTCTGTGGGGAAAGGGCGTCTGCTGAAGGAAAACTAAGAAACAGAAAAAACTTCATCACCAACAAGCTGGACGTCCACTCAGACCCAATCTGAAAGTC
>CAUYLG010048011.1:0-37622 GCA_963573385.1 Cacajao melanocephalus | reverse complement strand
AAGCGTAGAGTTGGAGTGTAGTAACAAGGAGTGAGTGAGATTGAGAGATTGTTTGAGCCTTGTGGAAGTGAGAAGAAACTTTGAAGGAGCAGAGGCACTGGGGCTGACTATTAAAAGGGTTAGGAACTTGAGGAAGAATCGGAGTCTGTATTTGGGGGAAGGAGTTGAGGGGGGTTGTTTGGGGAGGTGGCCTCTTGTAGCAGTGAAGCTTTTTCAGTGGGGGATATTGGGGTTGGATTGCAGGGGTAATGAGGAGAGGGGCAGGGGCAGAAGAAAGGGAGGCTTCTTTTGCTGCTTGTCGGCCTTTCTGTTTCCTCTTGAGATTTCATCTGACCCTGTTTGGTGTCCTCAATAGTGTATAACTCCTGCTTTAGCCAGGAGGTGTGCAGCTGGGAGGAGTTGATAAATATGGGGGCCATTAGTGATGGGGGTTCCTTTGGCAGGAAGAAATCCTCTCTTGCCAGATGGCAGTGTGAGAATGGAGACTGTGATAGGCATATTTGGAGTTGGTAAAAATGTTGACTTATTTGCCTTTGGAGAGGGTTAGGGCCCTGGTGAGAGCTGTAAGTTTTGCCTTTTGGGAGGAGGTCCCTGGGGGTAGGGGTTAGCTTTAATTACTCAGTTAAGGGAGACGACTGCATACCCAGCGATTTTATGGAAGTTGACTGACTGACAAGAGGCGCTGTCTATAAATAACTGGTTGTCAGGATTGGGGAGAGGTTTAGGGGAGATATTAGGAAAATGAGGCTGTAGGTGATCAAGGATATCAGTGCAGTAGTGGGTGGGAGAGGAGGAAGATACTGGAAGTAGAGATGCAGGATTGAGGGGAGCACTTTTGGAGAGGGAACTCAGGGTTTTTAAGAAAGAGAGCTGTTTGCAAAGGTATATACCACAACTGAGAGCAAAAACTAAAAAAATAAAGAGGGCATGGAGTAGTTGGATAT
Organism: Cacajao melanocephalus; assembly: GCA_963573385.1. Classification (NCBI taxonomy): domain Eukaryota; kingdom Metazoa; phylum Chordata; class Mammalia; order Primates; family Pitheciidae; genus Cacajao; species Cacajao melanocephalus. Next base: position 36,678 of record CAUYLG010048011.1, on the reverse strand, counting down.
GAGAAGGAGAAAGGGTGCTTAGTGCTTGGCAAACAGAGGAGGTTTTGTAGATTATGTGGACTGTAGTGTTTTGACCGAATGTTAGTTTTTTGCTTTTTGAGGCTAGGGTGGTGGCTGCTGCTAGGGCTCTGAGGCTGGTCAGCCACAGATAGGTTTAGATAGGTAAGCTATAGGAATTGTTTAGATAGGTAAGCTATAGGAATGAAGATAGGAGGACTTCCTTTTTTTTTGGCCATGGACACCAAGGACTATTCCATTGTTTTCAGCTGTGTAGAGAATGAAGGGCTGAGAGAGGTCAGGCAAAGATGGAGCAGGAATGGTTATGAGGGTGGCTTTAAGTTTGTGGAAGTTAGGGATTATGTTGTGTGAAGGATTTAGGGGCTTATTTGGAGGGCCTTTAGCTGCTTCATAGAGGGGCCAGGCTAGGAGGGCAAAAGTGGGAATTCATATTCTGAAGAAGCTTGCTAGTCCTAGGAAAGAAAGGATTTCACCTTTAGAGGTGGGTGGGAGCAGGCTGTCTATCAGTGCTGCGCATGCTGGGGTTATGGCTCAGGCCCTGGGGCAGAGCTGGACTCCTAAGTACATCACTGTTGGACTGGAGAGTTGTGCTTTGGAGGGGGAAAGCCTACATCCCTTACTGGCCCCTACCCCCAGGGACCTCCTCCCAAAAGGCAAAACTTACAGCTCTCACCAGGGCCCTAACCCTCTCCAAAGGCAAGAAAGTTTAGATGGGTAATAGTGTGACTCTGAGAGTCCTCTAGGGAGCGGCTACAGAGGAGGAGGTTGTTCACGTACTGGAGGAGCCGGCTAAGGGAGAGGTCTAGGGAGGTGAGGTAGGTCTTGAGCTAGAGCTTGTCCAAAGAAATGGGGGCTCTCTCTAAAGCCTTGGGGGATGACTGTCCAAGTAAATTGTCGTGACTGGAGAGTTTCAAGGTCAGTCCATGTGAAAGCAAAGAGATATTGGGAGTCAGGGTGAAGAGGAATGGGAAAAAAGGCATCTTCTAGGTCTATTACAGTGTAATGGGTTGTGTCTGGAGGGATGAGGGAAAGGAGCATAAAGGGGTTGAAAACTACTGACTAGATGGGAAGAACTGCCTGATTGATAGCCTGGAGATCTTGGACTAGCAGATAGGAGCCATGGGTCTTTGTGACAGGGCATATAGGGATATTGTATGGAGAATGAGTCGGCCTAAGGTGGCCTTGCAGGAGGAGTCTGTTTACAATGGGTTGTAAGCGTTTTAGGTGCCTTAAATGAAATGGGATACCGAGAGACATTGGGAAATTTGGAGGGGTTTTTTAGCTGGATTTTGATGGGATCATGGTGAGCTGCTAGAGAAGGGGTAGTGGTATCCCACACTATTGGATTAATAAGAGAAGCAGGGAGTGGATGTTGGGGGGAAGGGTCGAGGGCTGGCATGGTGGCAGAGTGGAGTAGGAGCGAATCTGATTGTGGGGAACAGAAAAAGGTGATGGAAGCTTTGAATTTGGTTAGAAGATCTTTGCCTAGGATGGGGGTAGGACAATGAGGCATGATAAGGAAAGTGTGAGAAAACAGTATTAAATAGGGAACAAGTAAGAGGTCTGGTGGCACGTGGGCACAAGATGAGTCCGTCAACCCCCACAACTGAGACCTGAGAGGGAGCCTGAGAATTCAGGCAAAGCTGAGTAAGTGGCCATGGTGTTGATTAAAAAAGAAATCGGCTTACCTGCTACTAGTAGAGTTACCTTGGCCTCTGATGCAGTGATGGCAGATGGGGTCAGGGGCCCTGGACCTCATCAGTCTTAAGCGGCTAGGCCAAGGAGCTACGGGAGTACAAGGGATTGATTCTTCATTTTTTTGTCTTGCTGAATGGGTGGTGTTTCTGAGGTGCGGGCTTTTCCATCTGTGTGTTGAGAGGAGTCAGACTTCCAGTGGCCTGTCTGCTGGCAGACTGGGCAAGGGCTTTTCGGCACTCGTGGGTCAAGACATGCGTGCGCCCAGTGGTCTTCTGTGCTGCACTTAATACAAGGCCCAGAAGGGCCACTGCTATCGGGTCTTTTGTGCCCTTGGGTACTATGGCTAGGCTGACAGATAGCTGCAGCTAGAAGCTGGTATTTAACATGATCTCTTTGGGCTATATCTACTTTACTTTGCTTATCCCTGTTATTGAAGACTTTGAAGGCCAGGTTAAGGAGGTCTTGTTGTGGGGTTTGTGGGCCATCTTTCAGCCTTTTTAAGTTTGTGTCGGATGTCAGAGGCAGATTGAGAGATAAAATGGGTATGAAGAACAATAGTTCCTTCTTGGGAGGCAGGGTTGACTCAATTGTATTTTTGGAGAGCCTCTGTAAGGTGGGAAAGGAATTGGACAGGATTTTTATCTGCTTTTTGGGAAATTTCTTTGAGGTTTTAAAAATCTGTGGCCTTAGGGCAGCTTTATTAAGGCCTGCAATAAGGCAAGGAATCATATGGTTACAGGATGCCCGGCTGGGATCTGTGGGTTGTTACCCCAGGAAGGCTTTTCATGGGGGGGACAGCAGCGGCTCCTATGGGCCTTGTAAGATCTTGCCTATGAAGATTATTGGCATGTGCCTAGGCTGCAAGCCATACTCTTTCCTTCTCTTCTGGAAGGAGAGTAGAAAAGAGGATGATATTGAGATTATGCCAAGTGAGTTTATAAGGCTGGGTGAGATATTTAAATTCTTCAGTATAAGTATTAGGATTGGAGGAGAAGGACCTGAGACATTTTTCAGTTTGGGAGAGATCGGAGAGGGAGAAGGGGATGTGGACACAGATGATTCCTTTGGCCCCTGCTACCTCCTGGCAGGGAAGCAAGGGGGCTGTTGCTGGGCATGTCGGGTTTGAGAATGAGTAACAGATGGAGATGGGGAGGACTCCAAGTTAGAAGCGGGGTGGTTGGGAAAGAGGGGGAGAAAGGGGTAGGACTGGAGCAGGGGGTACAGTGGAGGATTGTGATGTCCAGTGGAGGATTATGATGCAGTCAAGGAAGAGGAAAATTGGTGGGGTCAAAGAGGAGTCATTGGCTGGGGCTGTGGGCAGTGTGGCAGGAGACAAGTTGTCAGCTGGGGCCATGAGGAGAGTGATGGGGGAGAGTCAAGTTTGGAGTGAGGAAGAATTTGGAAAGTAGAACAGGACTGATAGGGAAGGATGGCTACAGAGGATGAAGAAAGCCTGAACATAAGGAATCTCAGACAATTTCCCATTGTGATGGCAAAAGTTCTCTAAGTTTCTAAGTATATTGAGATTAAAAGTGCCATTTTTGGGCCATTGGGAGCCATTGTCTAATTTGTTTTGAGGCCAAGCAGTATTACAGTAAAAAAAAATAAGCCTTCTTAGGATGGACCTTTGAACAGAGGCTGAGAACATTGAGGTTACACAGGAGACACCCAAGGGGGGCTAGTTTTGGAAGGGGTAGACTGAGAAGCTCCCATAGCAGATGGGGGAGGGAGGCAGAGGAAGAAGAAACTGCCGATTGACAAGGACAGCTGGAGAGGGCTTCTCCTGTCCTGTGGGCCTTGTCCAGAATAGAGGAGGTAGCTGCTGAGTCAGGCATCCCTGAAATGGAGGAACTGAAGGCCAGGAGGCTGGAGGAAGCCCTTGGCCCACCACTGGGTCTTTTGGGAAGGCAGAGACAGTCAAGGGTTCTGGGTAAATGGCAAGAGTCTCTCTTACTCTGGCGGAGGCTTTGATGGTGGATAAGGTAGTCATCAATGGGAGAATCTGGGAGATTCTCCAGGTCTTTGGCAGGCTTGAGAAGGGGAGGGTGGCTGGGAGAGATGTAATAGAAGAACAGGGGAGGGATAGAAGGGGAGAGAAAGAGCCCTCTAAGGGCGCCCGGCCACAGCCTACCCCATCCTGGGTTTTAGCACCAAAATGTAAGGTTAGCCAAGAGAAAGAAGAGTAGACCCAAAGTCAGGCAAGCAAGTATTATTGGCTGCCCTGTAATAATTAGAGGAGGCAGCCCTGAGCTCACAAAACCAGGGGTTTATATGGGGTGAGAGGGGCATAGGGAGTTTCAGGACTGAGATAATCTGTCAGCTTGTAACAGGCACAGAGATAGTTTGTTAACTTGTGACAGACTTATAGTACCTCATCTGTGACTTTTGTGGTGGCAGTTTTAAAATTACAGATTTTACAGGTATGTGTAAAACAGGAATTTACAAGTATGGATAACAAACATTTGTTTTCCCTGTCCTCCCTGGAGCTGCCCAGATTGCTGTAATCAGGCTTTGCTTAATTGTAGCACCTAGATAGGAGTTGAGGAATGCAGCTGCAGAGCAATCAGAGTGGGGGCGGGGTCAGCTTGCGTGGAGGGGGTTTTCTGAGGCAATTTGTCCCTAACAGTAGAGTGATATTTTTGAAATGCAAATCAGATCTTGTATTTTCCATGCATAAAACCTTCCAGGGCAGTGCTTCTCGATGCACTGAGAATCTTATCTCTTATAAAGCATACTGATCTTGCCCCTGTTTACCTTTTGAGCCTTAACTTCCTAAACTTTGCTACCACATTAACCTTTATTATGCGTTGAACACACCAAACTCCTTTCTATCCTGGGGCTTTTGCTATTTCTTCTGGCTAGAAAGCTGTATGCCTGATTTTGCATACCTGGTACTCTCTTATTCATGTTTTTATTTAAAAAGTCATTTTATTAAAAAGTCATTTTCTCAGATAGGCATTTGCTGTCCACGCCTCCATTCTAAATTAGCACCTCCTCCCTTGTACTAGCACATTACTGTATTTTGTTTATTTTGTAGCATTTAATGCTGTATAAAATCATCTTATTATTTGTTTGCTTGTCTGTCAATGAAGAGTCAAACTCTGTAAAATGTTTGAAGAGATTTATTCTGAGCCAAATATGAGTGACCATGGCCTGTGACACAGCCCTAAGAAGACCCTGAGAACATGTGCCCAAGGTGATCGGGCCATAACTAGCTTTTAAACATTTTAGGGGAACATAAGGCATCAGTCAGTACTTGTAAGATGTATGCTGGTTCATTCTGGAAAGGAGAGGGATCTGGGGCTTCCAGGTTATAGGTGGATTCAAAGATTTTCTGATTGGCAATTGGTTTAAACAGTTTTATCTAAAGACCTGGAATCAATAGAAAGAAAATGTCTGGGTTAAGATAAGGGAGAAAAGATACATAAGAATGTAAGATAAGAACATTGTAGAGACCAACATTCTTGTTATGCAGATAAAGCCTTCAGGTAGCAGGCTTCAGAGAGAACAGATTTTAAATGTTTCTTATCAGACATAAAAAGGTATCAGACTCCTAGTTGATTGTCTACTGGATCAGGAAAAAAGGCCTGGAAAAGGGAAAGGGGATTCTCTACAGAATGCAGATTTTTCCGCACAAGAGATAACTTTGCAGGGCTATTTCAAGATATGGCAAAGAAACATATTTGCAGTTAAAATATTTTAATTTCCTTCCTTATTTGTGAGGTGATACTATGCCAGCATCAGGTTGGAAAGTAAGCCATATTATATAGGGTTGAATAAAACCCTTCTGGCCAGGCATGGTGACTCACGCCTATAATCCCAGCACTTTGGGAGGCCGAGGCAGGCAGATCACTTGAGGTCAGGAGTTTGAGACCAGGCTGGCCAACATGGAGAAACTTTGTCTCTACAAAAAATACAAAAATTAGCAGGTCATGGTGGCGCATGCCTATACTCCCAGCTACCTGGGAGGCTGAGGCAGGAAAATCACTTAAACCCAAGAGGCGGAGATTACAGTAAACCAAGATTACGCCACTGAACTTTAGCCTGAGCAATAAGAGCGAGACTCTGTCTCAAAAAAAAAAGACCCTCTGATGAGACTGTAGAGCAGACTCCCCAGGCTCCTTAGACAGAAATTTGGGCAAGAGAAGAAAAAAGATCAGAGTTTAATCTTAGTCCTTGCGTTTATTCTCTGACTTTTTTTCCTCTCTTCTCCCTATTAAAACAACTAGAATATAAACTTCATAAGAACAGGGTTGGGCTGGGTGTGGTGGCTCACATCTTTAATCCCAATACTTGGGGAGACCAACGTGGGAGCATCCCTTGAGCCCAGGAGTTCAAGACTAGCCTGGGCAACATAGTGAGACCTCATCTCTTCGAAAATAAAAAAAAAATTGCCAAGTGTGGTGACATGTGCCTTTGTTTCCAGCCACTCAGGAGGCTGATGCAGAAGGATCTCTTGGGCCCAGGAGGTCAAGGCTACAGTGAGCTGTGATTGTGCCATTGCACTCCAGCCTGGGAAAGACAGCAAGACCCTGTTTCAAACAAACAAGATCAGGGATAGTCTGTCTTATTTTCTGCTGTATTCCCAATGCATACATCCGGGCCTGGCACACAGTAGACACGTATTATTTGAAGAAGTAAACGAAAAGTGGCTGTGCTTCTGTTTTTTATTTTATTTTATTTTTAAGATGGGGTTTCACCATCTTGGTCAGGCTGGTCTTGAACTCCCTACCTCAGGTGATCCGCCCGCCTTGGCCTCCAAAGTGCTTGGATTACAGGCGTGAGCCACCGCGCCCGGCCATGGCTGTGTTTCTTATTAGTAATTTTTCTCTTGTGCCTTCATATTTTTTGAATGTGTATACATGTCCTTGGTTTTGTTAGTGAAAAGGAGTGGGAGCAGTGGAAGTCAGACTGTAATAGTCACAGTATACTCAATTGCAGAATTTAAACATTTTAGGGACAGTTAGAACAATACAACTTCCTAATGATTTTTACAACATCCTAGCAGATACGCTGTTACTTGGAATACTTCCAGTATTGATTCTTGAGGTAGCCTGTTCCTTTATTTCTTTCATAGCACAAGTGTTAAAGAAAGTATTCTTTTTCACATATAATTTAGTACTGTAAGAGTCCTATTTTATTGGTAGAAAAACTACATCCTGTAGTAAGAATTTTTCCTCGAGACATTGAATTTAAAGTTGCTAGCACCTTGTAAGTCGTATCACACTCTTCTTTCAGTTTACAAAGGAGGAAGCTGATGCCAGAAATATTCATTGAGTTGTTAAACTCACAGGTCCAGACAAATGGGATTAGGACCCAGGTTAATGCATGCCACTTCATAGTTCTTACCATCATACCTTTGAGCGCAAGAACACAAAATCATTTACTGGTTTACTGACTTATTTAAAAAGTATATTCAGAGACCCTTGCCAAATTATGCTACTTTTGGCAAGAATATTGTGTCCTAATGACAAATAAAAATTCATTAGTTAATTTGTTGGCACAGTAGTTGAGTTTATGAAAGGCCAGCTTAAATGTGCTCTGTTTTAACTGCTGTTGAATTGTACTCTTTTATAGGCAGAACGTTACCAGAGTCTCCTTGAAGAACTGAAAATGAACAAGATACAGCTGCAGCTTTTTCAACTATACCATAATGAGAAAAAGATTCATTTTCTGAACACCAAGTTAGAGCACGTGAATAGGGATTTGAGTGCCACAAGAGAGTCTTTGTCTCATCATGAAAACACAGTTAAAGCTAGGAAAAAGGAACATGGAATGCTAACTAGACAACTACAACAAACAGAAAAAGAATTAAAGTGAGTTTTAAAAAATAGATATTAACAGTTGGGTTATATGTAGATTGACAGAGGAAATAATATGTGACACTTTGAAAGTTGATTTTTAAAAATAAGCTTTTTACTTAGGAATAATTTTAGATATACAGAAAAATTATAATGATAGTATAGAATGGTCCTGAAGTGATGTTATTTGTCTGGGGTAATACCCGAGGTTCATTGCTTCACACCAAGAAAGTCAAGGACGCAGACACGCAAGGAGTGAGGTTAAGAGTGGAGGTTTAATAGGTGAAAGAAAGAGAAAAGCTTTCTGTCATGCAGAGAGAGGGGCTCCCGAGCAGGTCTTCCAGCAGTATAGGTTTTATAGATGAGCTTGAGGAGGCAGTGTCTGATTAAGGGCATGAAGGATTGGTCGCACCAGTATGTCATTTGCATAGCACTCGAAGAACTTGTTAGGACTAGGTGTGCCATTTGCATAGTGCACAAAGAAGCTGGCCACCCCATCCTAATCTTTTATGCAGATTCTCGACCTGGCCAGTGCCATGTTGCCAGCTTTTCTACTGTACACTTGGTGACAAAGAAAAGGGAAGATGGAACCTTCATGTTGAACATACCTGGCTTCCAAGTAGCCTTTTTCTATTGGCACACCTGCTGGTATTCACTCATGCAAGCTTCCAGCTTGCTTACGTATGTTTGTAGCTCAATTTTTCAGGCTCCTCTTTGTTAGGAAAGAAATGATTTGGGGGCTGCTTTTTGTTAAAAGGGAAGCTGTGCTGAGGATTCTCTTAACCTTCATTATCTGCCTAAATAATTTATTTTTAGCTCCTGTATTAGTCCCACATTCCCCACATGCAGTTTCTCCTATTATTAACATCTTACGTTGTTATGATATATTGTCAGAATTAACAAACCAATGTTGATACATTAACTAAAGTTCGTACTTTATTCCTATTTTCTCGGTTTTTGCCTAATGTCCTTTTTATGATCCAGAATACCATATTATATTTAGTTATATGTCTCCCTAGGCTCCTGTGTCAGTTCACTTGACAGTTTTGAGGAATATTAGTCAGTTTTGTTGTAGAACATCTTTCAATTGGGATTTGTCTAATGGTTTTCTCATAATTAGACTGAAGATACGGACTGTGGGGAGGAAGACCACAGAACTAAAATGTCATTCTCATTATATTCTATCAGAGTATCAATGTATCAGTGTATTACATATGTTACATATGTTACATGACATTTAGCATGTACTATATCATATGTCATATCAACTTGGCATCACTGTTGATGTTGACCTTGATCACCTGACTGAAGTAGTGTTTGTCATGTTTCTCCACTGTAAGGTTATTTTTTCTGCCTTTTCATGCTATAATCTTTGAGAGGAAGTCACTGATCGTAGCCCACACTTAAGGAGTAGGGAGAGTTATGTTTCACCTTGAGGGCAAAGTATCTACATCATTTGAAATTTTGCATAGATTTGTCTCTACTTTCTCTACGTATTTTTAAATTAATTAATTTGTCATTTGTTTACATCAGTATAGATTTATGGATGTTTTACATTTGGAGTTATAATTCAATATTACATTATTTTGTTGCTTAGATTACTCCTGCTTTGGCCGTTGAGAACTCTGAGTTGCCTCCTGTGTCCCTTTGAGATATTCTTATTATGATTTTTTTTTTTGGAGCTCTTCCTTATTTTCTAGAAAAGAAGTATCTCCTAGTGTCATTATGTATAAGCCAGTCCTAGCGTCAGCTCACCCAGGCTTATAATCAGTCATTTCTCAAAGGAACCCTCGTTCCTTTTATTGGAGAATGGTATTAGGAACCAACATCTAGGTGGAAGGTGTGCTCGTTGCTACTGCAGTATCCTTGCTTCTAGGCTTTCTCAGCTGATGGAACTAGGAAATATGTGTGTATACTATTTATACACATAGCTATAAATATTTCCGTATGTGACCATCTATATTAAGCTAAACATGAGTTCATATTGATGTCTCCCAATTCTAAGCCATTACCACATGAATCATTCTAGCCTTCTCTTGTGTATCTGTAACCTCCCACTTCAACAATGGGAAATCTGGCTTCTACCATCTGCCATCCATTTGCTTAATTGTGCAGTTCCAGTAATTATGTGTAATAGTGTCAGAATCGTTAACCCATACCCCCATGGAAAGCATCTTTAGAGTATAGTACTTATGTTTACTTCTTTTGTTTTTAGTCTTACAGACTCCACTCATTTCTGGAATTTGATCAGCATGTTTTCCTTCCACTTCTTTAGTAAGGTTGTTTCTACATTTGTAATAAAGTTAGATTTTTTATTGCATTCTACGTTTCATCTAGGATCCCTTAGCCTCCTGAGTGATTCTTTTTTAATTTGCTTACATTAGGTTCATTATTGGTGCTGTAAAGTAGTACAGGTTTTGGTAAATTTTTAGTGTCAAGTGTCTACCTACAGTGCTACTATAGTACCAGTCTCAAAAGTGATCCTATGCTTTATTCAGTCCTCCCCCTGACCTTGCTCAATCTTTGACAACCACTGATCTGCTTATAGTCTCTGAAAGTTAATTTTTAGGATTTATTTTAAAGTGGTTTGATCAAAACAACTTCTTCCCTTTTTATATTAAAGAAATGAAATTTTTTTAAAGCAAACTTTTTTCCTTTTCAGGTCACTTGAAACCCTTTTAAATCAGAAGAGGCCTCTGTACATTAAAGCCAAAGAAAACACTTCTCACCACCTCAAGAAATTAGATGAGGCTAAGAAATCAATAAAGGACAGTGAAAAACAATGTTCTAAACAGGAAGATGATATAAAAGCCCTGGAGACAGAGCTGGTTGATTTAGATGGTGCATGGAGAAGTTTTGAAAAGCAGATTGAGGAAGAAAAACGTAAAGGGCGAGACATTGAACTGGAAGCCAGTCAGGTAAAAAAAAGTCAACTTAGGGGAAATCTTAAGTTTCTATTGTTTCAGCTTCTTTGAATTAGAAAAAAATTTAAAAGATAACCTCTCTGATATTTTAAGAGATTATTCTCAGAATGTAAATTATGGGGATTTAAATTTTTCAGCCTGCATACAGAATCTAAATTTATTTATTTTTAATTTTAATTTTGTAGTGATAGGGTCTCACTCTGTCACTCAGACTAGAGTGCAGTGGCATGATCATGATGCAGGATATTTTTTTCTTTTTTTGAGAAAGAGTTTTGCTCTTGTTGCCCAGGCTGGAGTGCAATGGCATGATCTCGGCTTACCGCAACCTCTGCCTTCCGGGTTCGAGTGATTCTCCTGCCTCAGCCTCCGAGTACCTGGGATTACAGGCATGCACCACCACACCTGGCTAATTTTGTATTTTTAGTAGAGACAGGGTTTCTCTATGTTGGTCAGGTTGGTCTCAAACTCTCGACCTCAGGTGATGTGCCTGCCTCGGCCTGCTAAAGTGCTGGGATTACAGGCGTGAGCCACTGTGCCCAGCCAATGCAGGATTTTTCTCAGTCACTTTGTCAGCCAGAGGCCCCCAGTTGGTGACACCCTTGCCCAGGCCTTGCTTGGTCCCGAGTTCACTGCAGGAGCTACCCTGTCCACTCAGCCTGCCAGGCCGCACCCAGCGTGCACTCCAGCATGAATCCCACAGCTGCTATGACTGCACATGCAGCCCCCAGTAATAGAGAGTGTGTGAACAAGCAAGTTTAGATTCCAGCCAGCTGTTCGAAGCACGGCACAGAAGCAGGCTCCATGCAGTGTTTGGAGCTGGACTAGGCGTGTCGCAAGCCACTCCCACAGTGGGCTCTTGCATCCAGATGGGGGGAAGAGAGTGGCACCTGGGCAAGGGTGCTTGTGACCCCAAAGCCCCAGAGGGGATGTTATATTGTGCTAATTAGTTCTTTTAGTCCTGTCCACAGCCCAACAGATGGCAGCATGTTAACAGCTCTGTCAGACTCTTGGCTCACTCTGGCCCTCAGCTCTGGGGCTGGCTTGGTCCTGCCACTGCTTCCTGTTGCATCGGGCAGCTGTCCTCTGCCAGCAGAGGGCAGAGGACCACAGTGTTACAGCCTTTTCTATACCCACATTCAGTGGGTCCTGAGTTCTTGTCCTGCATCTAAGAAGAACGAGGCTACACTAGCAATCGAAGAGTAAGGAGGGCACAGAATAATTTTATTGAGCAATGAAATAGCTCTCAGCAGAGAGGGGATGCAAGGGTGGTCCCCCTTCTGAAGTTGGGTGGTTTCTCCCCCGGTGTAGCTGGGTCTTGGGCTTTTATAGACTCAAAATGGGGGGATTGTGTGCTGATTGGTTTGTGAGTATGCAAAAAAAAAAAGCTAAAACAAAAGCACTGCTCTAAGGTGGATACAACAGTGTGAAAAACCAATTAGGGAAGGGTAGGTATATGTAAAATAGGTGAAGGGTAGGGATCAATCAGAGGTAAGTGTGCCAAACAGGAAGACAGGTTCTCAGTCTTGTCTGTGGATTTACTCAGGACGTGTAGCTAGGCTTTAACCTGTCTTTGGCTTGAAGGTCAGGTTTCACCAGAACCCACCCCTGTCTGTCTAGGATTTGTCTGCCTCCTGCTGTTATCAATCACAGTTCACTACTGGGCTCAGTTGATCCTTCTGTCTAGAGGCTCATGCCACCACATCTGGCTAATTTTTAAATTTTTTGTAGAGATGAGGTCTCATTGTGTTGCCCAGGCTGGTCTTGAACTCCTGGATTCAAGTGATCCTCTTGCCTTTGCTTCCCAAAGTGCTGAGATTACAGGCATGATCCACTGTGCCTGGCCTAAAAAGGTGTTTAAAGCAATGAGATATTCAAAAAAACCTCTATACTAAGGTCTCTGTCCAAAAATCTTAGAAAGGAGAATCCAGAGAAAACGATAATTTTTCTACTTATATAGTCATAATTATTTTGGTATATAATTTTGATGTAAGATTATCATAAAATTGATAAAAGATAAACAAATTGGTTGTCAGTTACATGTTTTTGCCATTTACTGATTTATTATAATTAAATCTTGTATAATAAATTAGAGATTAATTCATCACTGAACATTTTAAAGCATCTTAAGTAATCAGTTTCCTTCCTGTCAATTAAGTGATATGTCTCCTCAAAGCCGCATGTATCTTTAAGTGTTTATGAGAGGAAAGAGTGATTATCTTACAAATGATAAGATAAACACTTGAGCCCAGGAGGTCAAGGCTGCATTGAGCCATGATTGTACCACTCTAGCCTGGGCAACAGAGCAAAATATAAATAAATAACAATTTCAAAAATAAATAATAAAGTTTTTTTTTTTTTTTGAGATGGAGTCTTGCTGTGTCGCCCAGGCTGGAGTGCAGTGGCACAATCTCGGCTCACTGCAACCTCCGCCTCCTGGGTTCAAGTGATTCTTCTGCCTCAGCCTCTCCAGCAACTGGGGCTACAGGTGCGAACCACCACGCCCAGCTAATTTTTGTATTTTTAGTAGAGATGGGGTTTCACCATATCAGCCAGGATGGTCTTGAACCCCTGACCTTGTGATCTGTCCACCTCGGCCTCCCAAAGTGCTGGGATTACAGGTGTGGGCCCAGCAATAAACAGTTTTTTTAAAGGAAGCTTTTATGTTCACATTATTTTACCTGGGGAAAGTAGTAGATTATGATTTAATTATGAAGTAAGATTTTGGGAAGATTAATTATCTTCTAGTACTGGATTTCATACAAAGAATTTGCTCTCATGCTTATTTAAGTGAATTAACAATTTTTCAATACTGTTTATGCAGCTGGATCGTTATAAGGAACTTAAAGAACAAGTAAGAAAGAAAGTAGCTGTAATGACTCAACAGCTGGAAAAACTGCAGTGGGAACAGAAGACAGATGAAGAAAGACTGGCATTTGAAAAGAGGAGGCATGGAGAAGTTCAGGTATCTTGGGTTGTACAGTCATGATTTAGAATTATTCTTAACAAAATTTTATTTCCTTTTTGTACTTGACTCTGGGATGAATCTTCTTAACCTTACACTATACTGCCTCATTTCATTTATTTCATGATTTGGCTGATGAAGATACAAACAAATATAAAAGACATAATCTATGATAGTTCTGTGAGTAGAAAAGGGCAAGGAAAATAAAAAGGTGGTAACATAGCAGGAATTACTTTTAAAACATTTGTATAATTGTATAGTTTATATCTTGTTATAAACTTATACACTGAAATTTGTTCCAGGCCCCCAGGTGGTAACCCCTAAGAGATCCACCTGACAAGTAAAAGTAATAACCGTGAAGACCTATTTAGTGTGACACAGGCTCTGGAAGTGGCCAGAGTAAAGGTCCAGAGGCAGGTGTTTCTAATTTACTGAACTTGGTACTCCTCCTTAACTAATCTTGTTTCTTCCTCTCTGAATGGAATTTGTAAGTGAGGTAATAGAATTTCAATGTGAGACTCTAATTTCAACATGTATATTTCGCACAGAAAAGGAACTGTAGCTTACTCATTTTTATTACTCTGGCATATAGCACAGTAGATGTTTGTTCAATGAATTCGTGTGATAAGTGAGTAAAACAGGATAATTATCTTCATGGAATGTGTTTATACTTTTCCACTTGAAAACTAGTATTTCCTCTCTTTCCTCGTATACTGAAAGAATTGTTTTTGGTTTCTTATACTCTTTATTTTCAACCATTTAGTGATGGATTAAGAGATTAATTTTGCTATAGTGTACAGAATGGATTAAGTGGGGGAAAAGTTAAAGACATGAAAACAATTGGAGACTACTATAGTACTAGACTGCTACTACAGTAGTAGTCTCCAATTGGATTTAATGATAAAGTGAATAGAACAACGCTTTGATGAAGTACTCACCCACAAGCCTATTAGTTGCCCTATGGTTCCTATGTTATTACAACACAAAACAACTCTACTGTAATTACTAATTTAATTGTATGTCTCTCCTACCAGACATCAGTCTTTCAGGGCAGGGACTCTTTCCTGTTTATATCTGGACCTCTAGTTCCTATCACATGGTAGCCAGTGAACATATTTAGGTTACCATGTGATAGGAACTTTTTATTGCAAAACTAATTGCGGTACTTTTGCACCAACCTAATATATTTGTTGGTGCAACAAATTTTCAACACTTTGTTGTAAAAGTAATTGTGGTACTTTTGCACCAACCTAATATATTTGTTGAGTGAATTAGTTTAAGTGATAAGAACTATATAGGTATTTGAAAGTAATCTCCTTGAAGTTTGAAGTTACAGAGAGAAATCACTTGAGATCAAATATCTAGCAAATGGTAGAGTCAGGATTTGAACCCTGATATGCCTTTTCAGAATTAAAATTTGCTCTGATAAGTGTTTTCATATAATTATATTTGACATCTTTCAAATTTATAACAGCTTATAATATAGTAAGTTCTAGGCATGTAATTTTGTTGGTTTGGAATTGCTGTAATTGATTTTAGATTTCATTTCCTCTTTTAGGGAAATCTAAAACAAATAAAAGAACAAATAGAAGATCATAAAAAACGAATAGAGAAGTTAGAGGAATATACAAAGACATGCATGTAGGTAGAGTAAAAAAAAAATTCCTTGCAGCAGTTTTCTTTTTTTCTTTTTTTTTTTGAGAGAGGGTCTCACTCCCATTGCCTAGGCTAGCGTGCAGTGGCACAGTCATGGCTCATTGCAGCCTCGACTTCCAGGGCTCACGTTAGCCTATAGGCTTACCTTAGCCTATAGCTGAGACTACAGGCACGTGCCAGCACGTTCAGCTAATTTTTTGTATTTCTGGTAGAGATGGGGTTTCACCATGTTGCCCAGGCTGGTCTTGAACTCCTGGACTCAAGTGATTCGCCCTCCTTGGACTCCCAAAGTGCTGGGATTACAGGTGTGAGCCACTGCACCCCTTGCAGCTTTCTTATCTATTAATTTCTTTCTTTGTTTTTTTTTTTTTTTTTTTTTTTGACTGAGTCTCGCTCTGTCATCCAGACTGGAGTGCAGTGGCATGATCATAATTTACTGCAACTTCCACCCCCTGGGCTCAAGCAATCCACCTGCCTCAGTCCCCTGAGTAGCTGGTACTACAGGTGTGTGCCACCACAGCTGACTAATTTTTTTATATTTTGTAGAGACAGGGTTTTGCCATGTTGCCCAGGCTGGTCTCAAATTCCTGGACTCAAGCCATCCACCCATCTCAGCCTCTCAGAGTGCTGGGATTACAGAAGTGAGCCACCTGGCCCAGCCATATTTTTATCAACAAAGAATGAGCAAAATCTCTTTTGCCCGTGTTTGGTGTCAGGTTTATTGCATATTTTACTCTTTAAAAATTGATAGAGCACTGCCCCATTCCCCTGCAGTACCGTTGTATCTGATAATTCTTAAAGTTTGGTTTATCATTTTGCTTTATAATTTGTTGTTATTTTGTAGGGATTGTTTGGAAGAGAAAAAACGGCAAGAGGAAACCCTAGTGGATGAAATTGAAAAAACAAAATCAAGAATGTCTGAAGTTAATGAAGAATTGAATCTTATTAGAAGTGAATTGCAGAATGCTGGAATTGATAACCATGAGGGAAAACGTCAGCAAAAGAGAGCAGAGGTTCTGGAACACCTTAAAAGACTGTACCCAGATTCTGTGGTAATTAGAATGAATAGTTAATTTAAACAACAACAACACAAAAAACTAAGCTTTCCTGTTGGCTTACAACAATATCTTCTTATTTGGGATTAGAAATATTACCATTATTACAAAGCAGTATTATTTCAGACATCTCTGAGTTTTGTGTTTGACTCTTTATATTTAAAATGTAATAGTAAATAATTAGGGTAAAACTTCTGGTAGTATCTATAGATATGTAATTATTGGGGGAGAAGCATGACATGAACATAGTACTTAGTTCAAATTGTGGCCAGTATCCCCAAAAGAACTTGGATGCTGTGAAGATGTCTGACCCCCTCATACATACAGCCTCAAACCTCATGTTTTTCAAGGTTTCATTTGTTTTTGAAATATTTTTTCAGCATCCAGTATTGCTAGTGTATTTCATTAGCCAAAATACAATATCACCTGTTGCTTAAGGTGTCAGCCTCACAAGATTATTTCCTTTTGTATCAGGGTTGCATCTGACTCCCTTGTCACTAACATCAGTGCGTACTATGCAATCCTTATTTTATGATATGGCCTATTTTCAGCATTTGAGACTGGTAACCAGTGCTCTATTTTGAAACACCTATTGGCTGGGCACTGTGGCTCATGCCTGTAATCCCAGCACTTTGGGAGGCCAAGGCAGGTGGATCACTTGAGGTCAGGAGTTCAAGATCAGCCTGGCCAACATGGTGAAACCCCTCTTCACTAAAAATACAAAAATTAGCCAGGTGTGGTAGCAGGTGCCTGTAATCCCAGCTACTTAGGAAGCTGAGGTAGGACTGTCACTTGAACGTGGGAGGTGGAGGTTGCAGTGAGCCCAGATTACGTCATTGCACTCCAGCCTGGGCAACAGAGTGAGACTCCATCTCAAAAAAACAAACAAAAACACCACCTACCATTGGCCTCCATATCCACACTTTCATGGTTTTTCTCCTATCTCTCTGGCCACCCATCTTCATCTCCTTGATAGCATCTGTTTTGACTTTCTGACTCTTAAATGTCGGTTTTGACTTCTAGATAATGACGGAGTAAGGCTAGGTCACAGAATCTGGATCCCCCAATTCCTATCCAAATGACAAAAAATAGTAAAACAGGCGCATACACACACACACACACACACACACACACACACACACACACAACTAGTTCAACAACCAGTCAACCTGATGCCATAAACTTTAGAAAATGGTGATAATCTAGGATTAAAAAAAAAAGATTGAAGTATAGCATTGCCTTTTCTCAACTTCAGAGAAAATGAACTGACAAACTGACTAATTTCCTGAGAATTTTTACCTAGTATTCCTTACTCCAGCAAGAAGCAAACTCACATATATTGGTTTCCTTTTCCTCTGCTAACTGGAGGGAGTTAGATTTAAAAACTGGTGAATTGGGCTGGGCACAGTAGCTCACGCCAGTAATCCTAGCACTTTGGGTGGCTAAAGTGGATGGACACTTGAGGTCAGGAGTTTGAGACCAGCCTTGCCAACATGGTGCAACCCTGTCTCTAGTCAAAATAGCTGAGTGTGGTGGTGCATGCCTGTAATCCTAGCTACTTGGGAGGCTGAGGCAAGAGAATCACTTGAACCCGGGAGGCAGAGGTTGCAGTGAGCTGAGATTGGGTCAGTGCACTCCAGCCTGGGTGACGGAGTGAGACTCAGTCAGTTTCAAAAAAACCACTGGTGAATTGGGGAATGTGAAGCTCATATGCTCTCTAATGCAAGTGAAGACCCTAGGTCTCACTTCCTAGGGCTTTAAAATTGAGAGGCCATTTTGAAGCCCTCTCTTCAAGATGGGATTTGTCTTCCTCCTTCAAGATGGAAGAACTTTGGTATAGGATATTAATTAAAAACTCAGATGAGAGAGAATTCAGTTACTTAAATGAAGTATGTTCTTAAAAAGTCTTAGGTGAGTTCTCACTTACCCCTACCATCCAGTCCCTTAAAAGAAAGTAAATAGAATAGGAAATACTTATTCTATCAACTGTTGCTCACAGGAGGTAATCGTCTCAGTTCTGTGAGAAAGGGAATTAGAAAGTTACCCACCATAGCAAATCAAAGATCCGAACAGAGCTACTCACATTAAACATAAGCAAGGTGAAAAGAATCACTGTGGCAGCTATAGGTACATATAACAACAACAAAGAGAAACAAAGTATTTAAAAACATTTAGAAGTCAAAGAGCCCAGTCTAGAAGGTTACAGAACAAAATCCCCTGTAAATGTTTTACACTATGGGCAATTTAATAAAAACTTGAATTTACAAAACTAGATTCAAATATGACGTAAAACAATAAGATGAAAAGGAAAATGTAAGCTATGAAAACATCAAGAATAGGCATTATTACTGAATAATTATAGTTAGCATGTAAGTAATAAATAAAATAGGCAAATTAACAAATTAAAAGCATTAATAACAAGAAATACTAGTAAATTAGAAGTAGCTGCCAGGTGTGATGGTGTGCAGCTATAGTTTCAGTTACTCAGAGGCTGAGGCAGGAGGATTGCTTGAGCCTAGGAGTTTGAGACCACCCTGGGCAACATAGCAAGACCTCATCTCTTTAAAAAAAAGAAGGTAGCAAATAATGGATTACACAGCTGAAAATCAAATTATTTACCCTGAATAAAGGCTTGAATCATTACAAATTATTGGAGAAGAAAAAGACAAAGACACTTAAATAATTAGAGCAAAGATAAATATGAAAGACAGTGATGGTCTATCATAGGTTCTACTTCAGGGATACCATTTTCCTAACAAATGCAGGAAACAGTCGAAAAACACAAAGTTAAACCTTTAGATACTCTAGAGACCATTGATACACGATGCTTGACATTCAGACATTTTCTAGTAAAGCTTTTGAACTTCAATCTAATTAATTCTTGACCATTCTTCAGGTCTCAGATCAAGTAACACTTCATGGAAATCCTTCCTGGACTTCTTATGCCAACATGATCTCTGCTAAATATCCTCAGAGCACTCTCTACTTTGTCATTGTCTAGCTCTAGACTAAAAATTCTGTGAGGTCAGAAAGTATCTGCTTTGTTTCATTAATGTTTTTTTCATGTCTAGCTCAGTACCTGCAATAGTAGGTGCCTTACAGACTTTTTGTTTAATAGATAAGGGAATGAATGAATATTATATAATTATGTAGTTTTAGAAAATATTTTAATATTTTGGTAAGGCTAGTCCCTTTGTATTACTGTTTTTTAAAATACAGTGTCACATAGCTAGATGGACATTTCATAATGAAACTTAGGCCTATTTAAATAAAACTACTAATTATGAGGTATATAATTTTATAAAATTAGTTTTTGTCTGTGCTACTTTGTTACGTTGGAAAGCAATGAATTATGTATTTCACACGAATATATCTGATTTTCTCTCCTTTTTTGAAAACTGCTAAGTTTGGAAGACTACTTGACCTGTGTCATCCTATTCATAAGAAATACCAGCTGGCTGTTACTAAGGTTTTCGGCCAGTACATCATTGCCATTGTTGTTGCCTCTGAAAAGGTAGCAAAAGATTGTATTCGATTTCTGAAGGAGGAAAGAGCTGAACCTGAGACATTCCTCGCTCTAGATTACCTTGATGTAAGAACTTCATAATGCCTGTATTTATAGTGATAAAAATCTTGTCTTTTAAAGAATGTTTTTATTGCCTAAAAGTATGATAGTGATTGAAAAAAATTGTAGCTTCAGTGCTGGTTAGCCAGTCATTTAAATGGCTGGTGTTAAATACGTTGTCAAGCAAAGAATAATATCAAGTGGCTGCTCTCTTTCTTGACATATCGTTTCTTCCTTATGTAGTTTTTACAGAATTCTACCTTACTTTGATTTCATTGCACTAGCAGTACACTACTCTATTAGCCAGCAATATATTTTGTTCTGTATAGCAAAGTATAGGAAATGGATAAGATGTATGGTCTGTTGGTGAAATGCCAAGTCAGTCTTAATTGTAAATATTTGACCCAGTATATTAGTTCTTTGTGGAAAAGACTAAATTTTGAGGCTTGAGGTATGTATTGAGATACCTTAACATATCCTGAGTCTAAATTCGTGAAGCAGGAACTCCGTCATATCATGACTGATATCCTTCAGTGATTTTTCATTGACTACTCAAGAAAATGTTCTCTTTGGTTCACCAGTCAAGACCCTGAATTGCAGACAGTCTGCATAGTAGTTAAGACCACATGCCTTAGAGCTGGACTGCTCTGAGTTTGAATGTCAGCCCTACCTCTAATTAGCTCTTACTTATTCATTTTTTTCTTCTTCCTTTTTTTTTTTTTTTTCTAAAGATGGGGTTTCACCATGATGGCCAGGCTGGTCTTGAACTCCTGACCTCAGGTGATCCACCCACCTCAGCCTCCCAAAGTGCTGGGATTACAGGCGTGAGCCACCGCGCCTGGCAGCTCTTACTTATTCTTAATTTTTCTGAGCATCGATTTTCCATGTATAAAATAGAAGAATTAGTTGTTATTGGATTACTACAAGGAATTGTTACATGTAAAGCGGCTGGCATAGGACCTACACAGGAGAAAGGCTCAGCAAATGCTGGTGTTACTCATGGTCCAGACCTCCACACTGTTGCTACCCCAACTCATCTACCTGTTAGAATCCTGTTTTACTTATTTCTCACTTGAGGTTTTTTTCAAGAAAAACTCATTTAAAAAAAAAATCTCACACAGAATTGTATCAAATATAAAGGGAATACTCCTACCCCGTCATAATGCTCGATTCTTTAATAGTAACTACTTTAAATTGCCTCCATACACTTAATTTATATAACTGTATATTCCCAAGTGTATATACACACACACACACATTTTGGTTGTATATAAGTTTCCTGCTTTGTTTTGCTTTGTTTTATTTAAAAAGTGAGATCATACTTGCTGGTTTTTGATAATACATTGCAGACACTTTTGTCATTTGTTGTAAACCCAACCTAAAAGTCATGACTAAGAAGATCTGAAGGCTTTCATGATCATTTAAGTCAAAAGCGTTTTTTTTTTTTTTTTTTTAGAAATAGTCTCGCTCTTGTTGCCCAGGCTGGAGTGCGATGGCGTGATCTCGGCTCACTGCAACCTCTGCCTCCTGGGGTCAAGTGATTCTCTTGCTTCAGCCTCCCAAGTTTCTGAGATCACAGGCATGTGCCACCACATCTGGTTAATTTTTATATTTTTAGTAGAGACAGGGTTTCACCATGTTGGCTAGACTGGTCTTGAACTCCTGACCTCAAGTAATCCACCTGCCTTGGCCTCCCAAAATGCTGGGATTACAGGTGTGAGCTACCACTCCCAGCCCAAAAGTGGTTTTTAAAATTCCATAGTGTTGTGCTACTCTTTTGACACATACCTGAATGGGCATTATTTTCCACTAGATTTTATGGTTTTAAATGTGGGAGACACTTCTTATGCATTGTTTTATCCTGACTAGTTAGTGACAGAGTTGAATCTGGAAATTATGTCTTCTGGCTTTTAATGAAGTTTTTGTTTTTAAAAAATGTTAACCCAAATCAATGATGGGATATATTTCATCATATTCTTATCAAACTTTTACTGTATGTAATTACATACTTTTTTTTTTGAGATGGAGTCTCACTCTGTCACCCAGGCTGGAATGTAGTAGCGCGATCTCAGCTCACTGCAACCTCCATCTCCCGAGTCCAAGTGAGTCTCCTGCCTCACCCTCCTGAGTAGCTGGGATGACAGGTGTGTGCCACGATGCCCAGCTAATTTTTCTGTATTTTTATTTGAGACGGGGTTTCACCTTGTTGGCCAGGCTAGTCTCAAACTCCTGACCTCAAGTGAATCCACCTGCTTCTGCCTCCCAAAGTGCTGGGATTACGGGCATGAGCACCTCACCCGGCTGGGTACGTAATGTTAATCTTTTGCTGCCATGCTTATATATTTTGTGAAAAAGAATATAATGAACATTTGGTTTTTATTTCAGTGTATCTAATATGTTAAATATTTTTAAACCCTTTAGATCAAGCCAATCAATGAAAGATTAAGGGAGCTTAAAGGCTGTAAAATGGTGATTGATGTCATAAAGACTCAGTTTCCTCAGCTGAAGAAAGTGATTCAGTTTGTGTGCGGAAATGGTCTTGTTTGTGAGACTGTGGAAGAAGCAAGGCATATTGCATTCGGTGGACCTGAAAGACGGAAAGTAAGAAAAGAGGCTTATATCACACCTTTGGATAAGTTGAAGTAGTACTTAAAAGACCAACATATTATACACAAACACACAGAAATATTTATATTTGCTTTTATATGTTATATGTTTATAACATATAAAAACATATGCTTTTATATGTTATTTTTTCTAAAGACAACCAGCATAGAACTTAAGGTGGTTATGGCTTCAGTGGTTTTTCTAGTGTTCCGTTGAATTTAGAAAAAAAAAAAACTCATAGCATTTTTCAACATCATAAATTATATTTTGAAACTTAGATTTATTTTAATAATATTCTAAAGCATTTATTTTTTTTTTAACCTTATATGGAACCCTGGATATAATACCTGTGTTTTTGGATACCAGGAAAAGATTTGGGGTATTTATTTTACCCTCTGGGTTAATTTTTCCATACTTTAGTGGAGATACTAACAGTCCTTTTGTATGTTCAAGGTTTAACATATTTGAATTTCTAAAAAACACAATTGAAATGAGATCACTGAATGCTATTATCTTGAGGGAATAATTTTGGTCTTAAAAATAAGTACTATTTTACTCTCAGTGAATAGAGAGTGTTTAGTTATATTTGTATTTAGTTGAGCAATGTTAAACTTAAATTATCTGACACATTTTTCTTAAAAACTACATTTATGATGAAGTATAACAAATGCTTAAGGGTATAAGCTATAACGTAAGACCAATGATGCTACTTAGTGATTAATTATGTGAATGTTGGGAAGTCTCTAAACCACTAGTTTTAGTTTTCTCATCTAAAATTGGGGAAATAATATTACCTATTTCATGGGGTTATGAGAATTAAATTAAGTAAACATGTAAAATGCTATTATAGTGCCGGGCAAGTAGCTCTCAAAAACTGGTAGTAATTTTATAACATACTAGTCAATTAACACATTTAATCTGGAATGTCCAGAATTGCAGATAAACACAAAGCAGGCAATTCTTATGACACATGAGGATTTCCAGTGTTAAATTTATTGACTTATCTAACATGATTAACTTTTCATACATTTTGATGTTTCTGATCAATAGTCTTAAGCATACTGTGATCACTGTCATTGATTTCTACAGGTTAAATTGAAGCAAGCGTAGTAAGTTACTGTTTTTCTTATTTTGCTGCCTAATTATACTAACATTGACTTTTGTATATTTGTATATTTCATAGAATTGATATTTAAAGATTTATATAGTCAAAGAAGTCACATGAAGATATGATTGCTTATTCCTTCATATAACAAATATTTATGGTTTCTATCTTGTTCATAATAACCTCTTCACCCCTTTCGGTTGTATCTTATTTTTATCAGTATTTCAGAATTTTAATCAGCTGTATCTTATTTGTATTTTAACTGTATCTCAGGACTTTGAAAGAATTTTCTCTGTGTTTTAGATTGGGTCAAACTGGATAGATGTCACATTATCACAGAAATCATCTGGTGACTCATCTGGAATTTTTGCTTTTGGTTTTCTATGTACTTGATACCATGTTTTAGAATTTTATTTATTTAAACATTGTAAATAGTATTAAATATTTTGGTTTACTTGTTTACTTGTAAACTATAGTATATACAAACTACATATAATATCTATAAACTACAAATATGAATTACATTAATTCTGCTAGCTATAGTTTGATCACCATATTTTAGTGATAACTCAGTTTTTATATATTTTTAAAATTTATATACCAAAATTTAAAAATCCTGAATCTCTTTACATATATGTAATTATTCTGTCTGTTCCCTTTAACCAGAGATACAATTATTTGCTTTCTTCTCCTATAGACTGGTTGGTTGTAACTCTAAAATACGTATATTATAGAAATATCTATTTATACTGTGCCCTTTTAATATGGTGAAGCAAAAAGCAGACCCAGAAAAATGTCAGTAGCTGGACAATTTTTGAAAAGATTATTTTTTCCAAAATTGCACGTATTAAACAATAGTGAATAATGTGCAGGGTACCACTTTGTTGAGTACCATCTGGAATAAAATATAGTTACTCTAAACTTAGTTCTTTGTATCAGGATAAATTCCAGAAATTAGAATGAATTAGAAATGTTAATGTAAAAAGTAAAAACATAAAATTCCTAAGAGAAACCATGGGAAATTTTTTCTTTCTTTTGGAAATGGAGTCTTGCTCTGTCACCCAGGCTGGAGTGCAGTGGTGTGATCTCCGCTTACTGCAACCTCTGTCTCCTGGGTTCAAGTGATTGTCGTGCCTCAGCCTCCCATGTAGCTAGGATTACAGGCGCCCCCTACCATGCCTGGCTAATTTTTGTATCTTTAGTAGAGACAGGGTTTCACCATGTTGGCCAGGCTGGTCTTGAACTCCTGACCTCGAGTGGTCCGCCTGCCTTGGCCTCCCAAAGTGCTGAGATTACAGGTGTGAACCACCGCACCTGGCCTGGGAAGTTTTTCTTAATCTCAGAGACAGGAATATGACAAAAAACCCAAAAGCTATAAAAGATGAATGAATTCACCTAACAAAGAGTTTCTGTATGGCAAAGACTAAGAAAAATCAAAAGAAAAATGACAAACTGGGGAAAATATTTGTAGCTTTTAGTAAAGAGCAAATGTTCTTACAGATCACTATGGAAAAGAACAATAATATAGTGGGAAAATGGGCAAGGGATAAGAACAAACTTGTTTTCGTGAAAGGAAACATAATTCTTGAACGTGAAAATGCAACCTCACTCATATGGGAAATACCCATTAAAATTACACTGAGGTACTATTTTCACATATCAGATTGACCAACATCAAAAAGTTTCGTAGTACTTTATGGGGAAAGAGATTCTTCTGTTCACTGCTGTGGGAACTTAAATTTGTACCAGTTCTGTGAAGGGCAGTTCTCTCACTTGTACCTATGAGGAACTTAGCATATAGATTAACTTGCATGTGTGAAATGATGAGTGTACAAACTTTATTCATTGAGCCATTGGGTATAATAGGAAAAATTGGAACCAACCTAGATATTGATAAAAGACTAAATCAATAATTTTATTCCCTAGAATTTCTTTGGGCCTTAATGAAATGGGTTTTATATTTGTGGTTTGCTTGTTTTGGGTCTCTTCATAAACTAGATATTTTATTAGCAAAGTTCAGTAAGTGGCTTTTCTCATCTGTTTTATTCTCAGCTGTAAAAATTGCCACATCATGTCCTTATTTTTATCTTTATGTACATGTCTCCAGGGTAAAATACTTTTAATTTTACAGACAGTAGCCCTTGATGGAACATTATTTTTAAAATCTGGAGTGATCTCTGGAGGGTCAAGTGACTTAAAATACAAGGCTAGATGCTGGGATGAGAAAGAGTTAAAGAATCTAAGAGACAGACGAAGCCAGCGAATCAAAGAGCTAAAGGTAAATCTATGCCATAAAAGTTGTAATATACCAAGTAGAATAATTATGTTTTTAAATTAGGTGGGTTTTTAAAAAATAATAACAGTGCTGTTTCCATAGTTTAAAAATTCAAATAATGCAGAATGTAATAAAAATAAAAAATAAAAATCTTTCCCTTAATCTTCCTTATATGTCAGTGGTATTTACTAAACACAGTTTGATGCATAGCTTCCAGAAATTTTCTTTGTGTGTGTAAGTGTATGTATTATTTTTCCTATTTTCTTTGTTTTATGATAGGTTCTTGCTATAAATATTGCTTGCAGTAAGTTTTTCATTTAATATCATAATGTTACTTTATTTTTAATGAATCCTGCCTGCCTGATATTTCATAGTATAGATTTTATTTATTTACTCAGTCCCCTGTTGATGGACTTTTTGCTTTTTGCTGTTACAAATGCTGTAGAATTAAACAGTCTCTCCCTCTAGAGAGAGAGAATAACATAGTACCTAAGAATATAAATTCTGTAGCCAAGCTGCCTAAGTTTGAATCCTAGCATTGCTACTTACTAGTGATATGACTTTGGTCAAATTATCTAATCCCTTTATAACTTCATTTCCCCATTTGTAAAATGGGAATAATTAAAGTACCTTCTGTTTGGGGTTATTATTGTAAGGATTAAGTCAAATAATCCAGATAAAACACTTAAAACAATTCCTGGCATATGAAGCCCTATATATTGTGTGTTGTTATTATTACATATTTGTTTGTTATAAATATATCTCTAAGATAAATGTATTTAAAACATTAATAGATATTGGTAAATTCCCATCAAATGAAAACTTTTAGTACAGTGTGCATGTCCCTAGATTGCAATACTGGATATTAGCAAATGTATTAATCTTTGCCATTCCGATTGGTTAAAAAAAAGTGTAAGTCACTTGTTTGATATGCTTTTATTTTTTGAGACAGGGTCTTACTCTGTTGCCCAGGCTGGAGTGCAGTAGCACCATCTCAGCTCACTGCAACCTCCGCCTCTCAGGCCCAAGTGATCCTTCCATGTTAGCCTCCTGAGTAGCTGGGACTCACAGGGGTGCACCACCACGCCAGGCTAATTTTTATATTTTTTGTAAAGATGCGGTCTCACCATCTTGCTCAGGCTCACCTCAAATTCCTGGGCTCAAGCAGTCTACCTGCCTTAGGCTCCCAAAGTGCTGGGATTATAGGCATGAGCCACTGTGCCCGGCCTGATTGGCATTTCTTAAAGTGTAACTGAGGTTGGGCATTTCCTCATGAATTTAATGGTCCTCTGTAATTTTTCCTTCTGTGAATTGCTTATTTTCTCTGCACATTTTTCTAGTACTTATATTAAGAATTATATTTGCATTAAATTAGTCCTTAGTCACTGTATTGTAAACATTTTTCCATTTGACGTTTTAGTCAGCCTTAGTTGGAATATAATTTATATACAATAACAGTCACCAATTTTAAGTATAATTTAGTAAGTTTTGACAAATGTATGCAGTCACGTAACTACCACTGCACTCACGATATAGAACATTTTCATCACCCCTCAAAATTCGTTTGGGTTCCTTTTAGTTAGTCCCCTCTTCTGGACCCCTTGGGGCCTCACAGTCCAGTCTACTTTCTATTATTATAGTTTTTCCTCTTCTAGACTTTTTTATAAATGGATTCATACAGTCATTAGTCTTTTTTGTTTTCTTCACTTAGCCTAATATTTTTGAGATTCATGTATATATCAAAAGTTTATTCCTTTTTAATTGCTGAGTATCTCTTTGACATTAACTTTGTTCTGTCATACATGTGTTTTTAATCTTTAGCCAAATTTATTAATCTTTTGTAACTTCAGGATTTTAGGATGTGTTATGCTTAGAAAGACCTAATTCTTTCTGAAGATCACAAAAGAAGTTCCATAATGCTTCCTTCTAGTGCTTTTGTGTGTTTAACATTTATATTTTTTATTCATCTGGAATTTATTTTGATGACTGGGGATCCAGCTTTATTTTTACCAACTGACTTACCATTTTACAAAAGTATCATTTGTCGAATATTGTAATTCCCCCATTTATTGAAGCCAAATTTTACAGATGCTAAATCAATATAGAATGCTTTCAGATTATTTATTTTTTTCCATTTAGTTTTCTTCCTTGGTTGATTCAAGGCGAAACTCCATCTCTACAAATATATATATATATATATATATATATGTGTGTGTGTGTGTAATATATATATATGTGTAATATATATGTAATATATATGTTATATATATGTATGTATGTATCTATATATATTTTTTTTTTCAAGAAGATATTTTGGCAAAGTTATTTGACTAATTTTCATCTTTTTCTGAAGCATGAAACTACATTTTATGTTTTAATCTAAGGTATAGAAATATTTAGTTTTTAAAGATTTTACAGATTTAGGCCTAGGCACAGAGAAAGTTCTGGGAAGATGGTAACTTGAAGTGAATCTTGCTTCCCATCCATATCCATGCTAAGCTCCCATCTGTCTATCACAACCTGAACCAAGTGGCAACTAGGTGGGAGTGATGTCTTGGGTTCTACGGCAGGCTGCTGGGAAAACTGATATAGGGCTTCCTCTCTATTAATGTGAAGAGTACTTGGGTAAGAATCAGGACATAGTGGAATCCTGGGAGTAAGTTAAACATTTGTCGCATGTGAGGATGCCTGGTCTTCTTGAACCCCATGAAGCTAAATACTAGCTTAGTAGGAAGTTTGTGGCTTCCCTATTCCTGAGTTTGGAAGAGTCAAGGGATACCAGAGAGGAATCTTTTCCTCTATCTCAGTGTGGTCTCTGTCTCAGGATGGTACTTATAGTCTTCTCTTGTAATCACTGGCCCCCACAGGTATAGAAAATCCTTGTGGAGTGCTGGGATTTAGGGAACTTTAATACTCAGACATGATCCTCATTGGGCAAAGAAATACATAAATGTGTCTGAGGTTTTCTAGGAGCCAGGCAACAACTTGAACAAAAAAACTAAAAGAGCATTAAGGAAATTCAATATAGTGTCATCTTTCCCCTGCCAATCCCCAATGCACAAAAAGATTTTCTAGGACTAAAAAACATACTTCCGGCCAGGCGTGGTGGCTCACGCCTGTAATGCCAGCACTTTGGGAGGCCAAGGCGGGTGGATCACCTGAGGTAAGGAGTTCCAGATCACCCAGGTCAAAGGGTGAAACCCCGTCTCTACCAAAAAAAAGAGAGAGAGAACTTTTTTTGTGTTTGTTTTTTTAAAAGACAGTCCTTGCTCCATCACCAAGGCTGAGGTTCAGTGGTACCATCATAGCTCAGTGTAACCTTGAAGTCCTGAACTCAAGGGATCCTTCCACCTCAGCCACCCAAGTAGGTAGCTAAGACTACAGGGGCGTACCACCAGGCCCTACCAATTTTTTTTTTTAATTTTAATTTTTTTTGTAGAGACAAGGTCTTGCTATGTTGACCAGGCTGGTCTTGAACTCCTGGCCTTAAGCAATCCTCCCACTTTGGCTTCCCAAAGTGCTGGGATTATAGGTATATGAGCCACCACCTCTGGCCAAAAACATATTTCTTATCTATAAAATGTAGTAAATGAGTTGAAGGAAAGGATGTCATTGTTAAGAACCAAACTTGTAACCTGGCAGACCAAGTGGAAGAAGCAAGTCAATGAGGGTAACAAAATTACAAAGATAAAGTATGAGGAAAACAGAGATTGAGCAGATAGACTCAGGAAACTTGATATGAGACTAATAAATTCTTGAAAGGAAAGAAAGAACACAGAGGAGAAAATTAAATTAAAAGTAAGAAACTTTCTCTAAGGATCAACTTTAATTTACCAGTTGAAAAGACACACACAGTTTTGTACGTTTGGTGAGAAAGGGCCCACAACACAGTTGTGGGTGTAACTCTTTAACCTATAGGTTACAGAAGCAATGCTAAGCTACCTGCCCTTCAAGAAGAATTTCTTATACATTTAAACAACAACAAAAAAGCCCGTATCAGACTGTAAAACTGGATGAGACTGTTGAATAATAGCTAAAAGGAAGAGGAGTACAACCCAAGATGTTAGTTACCTTTCAAGGATCTGCCAATAAGCAAATTCAGAGATCATCATCCACATACTCCAGGTGACAAAAATACTGGAGAAAGTACTCGTAAGTGGCTGGGAGCAATGGCTCACACCTGTAATCCCAACATTTTGGGAGGCCAAGGCTGGTGGATCACTTGAGGCCAGGAAGGAGTTCAAGTCCAGCCTGGCCAACATAGTCTCTACTAAAAATACAAAAATTAGCTGGGCATGGTGGCTTGCACCGGTGGTCCCAGCTACTTGGGACGCTGAGGCAGGAGAATCACTTGCACCCAAGAAGCAGAGGTTGCAGTGAGCCCAGATCACTGCACTCCAGCCTGGGCAACAGAGCAAGAATCTGTCTTCAAAAAAAAAGGTAAAAAGGAAGTACTCTAAGCAGCACAGGAATTAAAATAGACCTAATTATAATAAATGAATAGTGCTAAACTAACTCAGCAAAGTAAAAGAATTGGAAGTGGAGAGAAAGGTCAATGTGTTCCAAAGGTCTCATCTGTGAGGGGAGGAAGTTAGAATATTCTTAAACTGTGTGTTAGGGTGCAGGGGGACAGGAGGGACTAGAATGTTAAAAAGTATACCAAGCTAACACAAGAACAAATAGAAAACAAATAAAAATGAGTGAAAAGAATAAAAAGTAAGATGGAAGAAATAACATTTTTGTATGTCAGTGATTACAGTAAACATGAGAAGATTTAAGTCTTCCATTAGAAGAATAAGATTCATAGATTAAAAAACCAAGTGTTATTTACAAGAAGTCATTTTAAAACTGAATGTTGAGGCTGGGCACAATGGCTTACGCCTGTAATCCCAGCACTTTAGGAGGCCAAGCTAGGTGGATCACTTGAGGTCAGGAGTTCAGGACCAGCCTGGCCAACACAGTGAAACCCTGTCTCTACTAAAAATACAAATATTAGCCAGGCGTGGGGAAAAAGGAAGGCAAAAAATTGAAAACATTATTTTGAAGACTTGTAGCCAAGAAAAATTAGAATTTGGTTCAAACTGTAAAAAATAATAAAAATTGAAAAATAGGCAAGACTAGAATCTAACAACAGGTATACTGTAGTTTTTGAAACATAATTTTTCTCCCCAGTTTTCCATTTTTACTAAAGACAAGTCTTGGTAGTACTGATTTGCTGTATTATACTTGGCCTGATTGTGTCTATACAGTGTAGCAAGAATAATTTTTTTACATCAAGCCCAATCTCTAGAAAGACCATTGTAATTTCCCTTTCACTGTAGATAACTTTATCATATAGAAGTTTTTTTTTTTTCTGTAAATCCTTTTTTTTTTTTTTTTTTTTTTAAAGACGAGGTTTCACCATGTTGGTCAGGCTGGTCTTGAACTCCTGACCTCAGGTGATCCGCCCACCTTGGTCTCCAAAGTGTTTGGATTACAGGCATGAGCCACCACGCCCGGCTTCTGTAAATCCTTTTATTGTGGTTTACACAGACCATTCATAATATGCTTGAACTTTCTGGTTTGTCCTGAGCATCACTCTTTCTATTTTTTTTTTACTTTTTATTTTTTAATTATATTTTAAGTTTTGGGGTACATGTGCAGAACATACACGTGCAATGGTGGTTTGCTGCATCCATCACCCTGTCATCTACATTAGGTATTTTTCCTAATGCTATCCCTCCCATAGCCCCCAACCCCCCTGCTATCCTTCCCCTAGTTCCCACCCCCCAACAAGCCTAGGTGTATGATGTTCCCCTCCCTGTGTCTATGTGTTCTCATTGTTCAATACCCACTTATGAGAAAGTGTGGTGATTGGTTTTCTGTTCTTGTGTCAGTTTGCTGAGAATGATGGTTTCCAGCTTTATACATGTCCCTACAAAGGACATGAACTCATCCGTTTTATGGCTGCATAGTATTCCATGGTGTATATGTGCCACATTTTCTTTATCCAGTCTATCATTGATGGGCATTTGGGTTGGTTCCAAGTCTTTGCTATCGTGAACAGTGCCACAATAAACATACGTATGCATGTGTCTTTATAATAGAATTATTTATAATCCTTTGGGTATATACCCACTAATCAGATTGCTGGGTTAAATGGCATTTCTGGTTCTAGAGCCTTGAGGAATCGCCACAGTCTTCCACAATGGTTGAACTAACTTACACTCCCATGAACAGTGTAAAAGCATTCCTATTTTTCCACATCCTCTCCAGCATCTGTTGTCTCCTGACTTTTTAATGATCACCGTTCTAACTGGTGTGAGAAAAAAATTTAGTTGATCCAAAAATAATGACCAACTAAAAAAATGACCCAAAATAATAACCAACTAAAAAAAATTTAGTTGATCAAAAAATAATGACCAAAAATAGTGACAATGCATTATGCAGTTTATAGAATATGTAGAAGTGAAATACATGACAAAAATAACACAAAATCACTGGAGGAGGAAATAGAAATATATTGTTTTAATTTTATTACATTTTATGTGAAGTATAATGTTACTTGAAGGTAGACTAAATTAAGTTTAAGGTGCATCCTGTACATCCTAGAGCCATTACACAAAAAATAAATAAAACAACATACAGATAATAAACAGTGGAGATAAAATGCAATACAAACAAATAATACAAAAGAAGGAAGAAAAAGAGAATAGGAAGAAAAAAGAATAGTTGTGATAAAGAGAAGACAAAGAGCAAGAAGGTAGATTTAAACCCCAATACATTAATAATTACATTAAATTCGTATTAAAAGAATGAAAGGGAGATAGAAAAATCAAGACAAATAATATGCTTTTTAAACTAATTCATTTTAAGTCTAAAGAAACTGAAAAAGGTGAAAAATGAAATAAGCTTTATTATGACAAACTTATAAGAAAATTGAAGGCATAATATAGCTAAAATCTACTTAAGAACAAATAATATTACTAGAGATAGAGGGAGATTTCATGGTGAAAAGGGGGTCAATTTATCAATAAAATATAATCTTAAATAAATATATATATATATATACACCTAATAACAGAGCTTCTAAATACTTGAAGCAAAAATTGACAGTTGTTAAAGAGACATGGTTAAGTCTACAATTATAGTTTAAGACTTTAATAATTCTCTCTCAGTTATTAATAGTACATATGGAGTATCAAGAAGGATATAGAAGACTTGAACAACACTATCAAGGAACTTAATGTAATTGATATTTATAGAACACTCCCAGAAACAACAGACAATAAACATTCATAGATAGACCATGTTCTGGGCCATATCATAAAACTGGTCAAAATACATTTTACAATATTGAAATAAGATATGCATTGTGACCACAATAGAATTAAGATAGGAATCAATAACACATCGATCTGCAAAATTTCCTAGTGTTTACAAATAAAATAGCACATTTCTAAATGATCCATAGGTCAAAGAAAAAAATTCAACTCACTAAAAATGAAAATTCAAAAGATTGTAATCCCAGCTACTTGAGAGGCTGAGGCAGGAGAATTTCTGGAACCTGGGAGGTGGAGGTTGCAGTGAGCCGAGATTGCACCACTGTACTCCAGCCTGGGTGACAGAGTGAGACTCCATCTCAAAAAAACAAACAAACAAAAAAAGACGTTTCAAAATATCACGTGCAGGAGTGCAAATAATGGCATAAACCAGTGATGTAATTAAAGTAGGGTATTTTATCTAGATAACAACAGAGGTTTAGTATCCTAATCTGTAATATTTGAAAGACTGACTAGATGGGTATTTCTAACTCTATAATCTGATGACTTTATGAATCTGTAAGCTGACAAATAGATTGGTAGATGAAGTAGGTATTTGAATATTTAGAGCATTTATATAAATTAAGTTTAATTAATGAGTTGAGTAGTAAAGCGCAAACTGATTGTAACCTCATCCAGACTATTTCAACCTCTTCACTTTCAACTGAGGTTAAGATTTGTGCTGGGAAGGCAGACATGGTGGTGTATGTCTTCCCAACTAGTCTGGAGGTTAAGACAGGAGGAGTTTGGGGCTATATTGTGCCTGACTGAGCCTGTGAATAGCCACTGTATTGGGTAACACAGTCAGACCCTGTCTGGGGAAAAAAAAAATTGTGTTGAGCTCCTAGAGAATTGAAGTGTTATGTTTTCTAGATAAAGTAATATCTCCATTTGTACTCTCATTCTTTTAAAATTATCTAGTTTCCATCTTTCATGGGATATTCAACAGTTTATATATTTTCTTCTTCTCTCTTGTTTTTCACGATATCACTTTCATCTGCCTCCCTTCTTTTGCTGGGACTATAATATTGAGATTTCTTTGGTTTACTTTCCATTTCTCCCTCCACCCCTCCTTCCCTTTCTTCCTTTTGCACAAGTGACCAAATATGAAAAAGTATAAATTAGAACTTCCATTGATGAGTAATATGTGAAAATTAAATTTTGGACCAGTCATCCATTTGGACAAAATTTCTAGTGATTTTTAAAAATGCTTAACAAATGCTTTAAAAATGTTTAACTTTTTAAAGATGTTTTTCTTTGTCATATCATCTATGGTTACACAACTTAGAAAAATAGCTTTTAGACATTTGGAAAATGGTTAGTATCATCCTTGACAATTGGGAGACATTCTCAAGTTGTGTAATAGGGTCTTCAACATTTTCTCAGTATTTTCAAGAAATGCATAGTGTTGACTCTAGTAGAGTATTTATCAGAAGAATAAGTACTCATTGGCTGGACACAGTGACTCACGCCTGTAATCCTAGCACTTTGGGAGGCTGAGGCAGGCAGATCACCTGAGGTTAAGAGTTTGAGATCAGTCAGGCCAAATGGCAAAATTCCATCTCTACTAAAAATACAAAAATTAGCCGGTGTGGTAGTGTGCCTGTAGTCCCAGCTACTTGGGAGGCTGAGGCAAGAGAATTGCTTGGACCTAGGAGGTGGAGGTTGCAGTGAGCCAAGATCACACCACTGCACTCCAGCCTGGCCAGGCAACAGAGCAAGACTCCATCTCAGGAAAAAAAAAAAAAAAAAAAAAAAAAGGTAAGAATAAGCACTCATTGATAGATGTTAATACATGTAGAGAAGATAAGATACTATTGAAAACTATACTCCTTGGGATAAAAATTGATATAAGTCACAGAGTCAACAATCTTATGAAACTAGTTACAAATAAAAATTTGTGTATTTTAATTTTTTAAAAAAGTATTCCCTTAATGATTGTGGTCCTAAGATGTATTTCACATATGGGCCAATTTCCTCTCATTTTCTTAAAGAAATTCTTCAATATTATTTCCTGTGAACTTTTCCTTATAAAATTTGGAAGTATTTTCCTCTGTTTTTAATAAGAGTCCTTCTAGAATTTTGTTTAAAACTTAATTAACTTTATAATTTGCTTTAAGAATAGATATTAAATTCACTATTTCCCATTTGACAAAACTTATTTATCTTAAATACATTGTGGATTACTTTCCAAGTGCCCAGGAATTTCTAAACTTTATTTCTAAATTTTTTTTGTTTTCTATTACCACGAGTTGGGTCTTTTTGTTTCCAATATATACTTCAGCCAAGTATATAGAAATTGAAGAATATATTGACTTTTATGTGCTTATATATAACATAGCTATATTATAACTATATATTCCCAACTCATAAGGACTAACTGGGAGTCCACATACTGCTATAATGTTTTGTTTTGTTTTGAAAATAATTCCTATGGCAACTCTTGATATACATTTGTGCCATCTATTAATGAATCTATTTCTTATTTTCCAGAATTTGATATTCTGTTTTTTCCTGATTTGTGGCATTTTAAAGAGTGTGCCCTTCTTTGTTGTTGTTTTTGAATTTGTTGGAATTGACTTTAGAGGGAAGTGGTCAAGATGGCCAACTAGACGCAGCTAGTGTGCATAGCTGTCACAGAGGAACAGAAGGGCAAGTAAATACAAGACCTTCAACTGAAACATGCAGGTACTCACATCGGGACTAATCAAGGAAACAACTTGACCCATAGAGAATGAAGAAAAGCAAGACAGAGAATTGGCCCACCTAGGAGCAACATAGAGCCAAAAGAACCTCTGCTGCCCAGGGAAGTGGTGAGTGAATCAGCGACCCAAGAAACCATGCTTCTCCGACAGATTTTTGTAACCCTTGGGTCAGGAGATCTCCTTGTGAACCCACTACACCATGGGCCTTCAGTCTGACAGACAGAATTATGTGGAGTCTCGGTAGAACAGCTCTTCAGGCATATGTAGAGTCCTTGGAGTCTTAGACACTTGGGCTTTCTGGCAAAGGTAGCTGCAGCTTTGGCAAGGTGGGAGGTTAGACACCCATACATACCTCTAGGAAAGAGGCTGAATCCAGTAACACCATGAAGGCCCCACTTCCGTGGCACCTCACAAGATAAGACATACTGGCTTGGAATTCCAGCCACCCATGGTAGTGGCACTGCACCTCTCTAAGAAAAAGTTTTTAGGAGGAGGGGTGGGCTGCCATCTTTGCTGTTCAGGCACCTTAGCTGTTTCAACCATCATGCTTTGGAGAGCCTGAACCAATTGGGGTTGGAAGGGATCACCCAGCACAGCACAGCTGCTCTACCAAAACCTGGCCAGAGTGCTGATTTAAGCAGGTGCCTGGTCCTGATCCTCATCACTGGGAGGTCCTGTTCCTCCTCACCTGCCAACTGAGGCCTCCAGCCACCCCACCTGTGTTCTCCAGTTGACAGGGATCTGAATTCCTCATGCAATGGCGCTCCAAGAGGGAAGGGCAGGCCACCATCTTTGCTGCTGCTGTACTAAAATGTGGCCAGACTGCTTCTTTAAGCAGGTACTCGGTCCCACTCCTCCTCACTGGGCAGGACCTCCCAAATGGGGCCTCCAGCAAACCCTGTTTGGTTTGGCAGAGACTTTTAATGCTTCCAGTTTTTGCCCATTCAGCATGATATTGGCTGTGGGTTTGCTTGGACCTAGGAGGTGGAGGTTGCAGTGAGCCAAG